>JACTOM010000020.1:1103129-1264428 GCA_015832385.1 Elymnias hypermnestra | reverse complement strand
TTGTGATTCTTCTGCCATACCCAACTTTCACTACCATACATAAGTGTTGGCACCAACACTCCAGCATGCACTGCCAGTCTAGCCCTTTGAGACACCATCTGGCTATTCATAAAAGCATGCAGAGCACCATTTACCATATTCCCTGCATTCACTCTCCTTTCGATATCACTGTCACATGTTCCATCTTTTGTAAATTTAGATCCCAAGTATACAAATTCTTTCACCTCTTCCACTTGTTCCCCATCTATCAAAATATTGCCATTCATCATAGATTCATCTCGTTCAAAAAGCATAACTTTCGTTTTGTTTACATTCACTTTCATTCCTTTCCCTTTCAAAGCTTCATTCATAATATTTAGCATCTCCTGTAGCTCGTTAGCGGATGACGCAAGTATTACTTGATCATCAGCGTAGAGTAAACATTTGATGAGTAATTCATTCATTCTTAATCCATACATACTTTCTTTTAAATCTGTCAAACATTTATCCATGAAAAGGTTGAACAGCCATGGTGACGCAACACATCCCTGTCACCTCTTTCGACAGGAAACCACTCCGTGTACGCTCCGTTTATTCTGACACAAACACTAGAACCCTCATAGAGAGACTTCAATGCTTGAATCAGACAACCGCTCACCCCATAAGTACATAACGTTGACCACAGCTCATTCTACTAAAGAAACGCGTGTCAAAAAAATAATGCCCGCGCGCTCGCAGCTAGAGGTCGTTGACCCTGGCTAGACGTCAGCTGTTTTCAATATTATGTTTCAGTGTTGATTTTTTTTAGTAAAGTAACGTATTTTTTATGAAACTATTAGTATAGTTTGTCCTGACATGATGAAGAATAAATAATGCTAATAAGAAAATTAAAGGTATATTTTTTAAAATCAGAATAGATTTTATTTCAGTCTCATAATCAAAGGTATAGTTAGTACTATCGTCTGTCTTCGTTTTCGCGAGCGGTCTCCTAAAACCGTATTTAAGTTAGTAATTCATTTTATTAAGTTTAAGTTAATAAAATTATTTGATTTCACAATAAATGGTTACATAAAAACTCGGAAATTAATTTCGAAAGTCAAGCTTTGATATTAACCTGTACACGGTGAAAATTAGATAAAATACAGAGTATTTATACAATCTTTACCTTTCTCATTATCTATCCTTTTGTTTCTCGACAACCAGTCATCGACACAGGAACTTTTTACGTTTTCAAACGTTTTTGGAATGACATCACGTTTATGCTTTTCTATTCGACGTTGAGATAAAGGTACTTCTAGATTAACCAAAAAATCATCTTCTCCACTCTTAAATATTGGCTCATCTGCATCACTTTTTGAAACCTTGCTTGTTGTGGCCAAACTAACGTGGGTATCTAACGTGGGAGAACATTTATTTTTATTACAACACGCCTCATTACCGTATCCTCGCAAACTATATCCGTGCGATGTTTTTTGAGACTCTTCCAGTGGAGATGAAGTTCTATTTGACCACTTCACTCTCGTAGATATATGATTTTGATCAAATTGTAATGTGATTGGTGATATTGCCGATTTTCGATGTCGTTTCGGCATTCTTTTTTCACTAATTTCATCTGAACCATTATAGGAACTTTTAACTATCTTCTTATTTACTGATTTTTCTGATTTTTCTGATGAATCGTAACTAGAATTATGTGGAGACGGTAGCCATCTTTTGATTTCTTCAGTGGACAGTCTCGTAAGAGATACTGTTAGTGACTTTTCGGAAGCATTATCTATGCTTTTTTCGTTTTCGATAGATGCCTTCAATGGTCTTCGAAAATTTACATGGTTTGAAACAGGGGAACTCTGACGATTTGATAACACGGTATCCTCTTCTGTGAGCTTGATAATGTATGCTCTCATGTATTCATTAAAATTTTCCGTATCTAAACTCCGTCGGTGTATTTTTTTATCCAGTTCATTTATATTCGGAGGCGATTCGTTGAGATCTCCGTGAGCTGTTATTGGGCGTATTCCGATTGTGGAGACTGATGTCGGGCTATGTATATCAAATTTATCCATTACCACAACAATATTTCTATTTTCTTCCTCACAGCTTACGTTTTCTGATGACAAACTTCTGTTACGATCACCTTCGTCGCATTTTCGTTTAATATTTTTACATCTGTTCCTAGAGTTAACATTACTTAATTGATCTTCTATAGTTGCCATCATTTCGCTTGTAACATTGAACCGTGGAGGACTTTTAACAATTAGTGCCGGGCTGGAGAGTGAATTTTGTTTAAGCTCTGATACGTTAGAAACATTTGGGTTACAGATATCTTTAATCTCTTCTAACATAGGTACGTCTATAGAATCATTAGGTTCCACGAGTTTTGGAGCTGTTTCTATTATAAGTTCTGGTAGAGGACTGTTAGTTTTATCTTTATCAATTGATTCCGATGCGACAAATTTATTATTTCTACCTACAGTTTTCTCTTTCTTAGAACACTTAGCTTTCCTTGGACTTCGTTTTCTTTTCAGAGGTACTGTTAAAACTTCATACTCTTTATCATCTGTAATTTCTATTATTCTCGGTTTTTTAATTTTTGGTTCTAATTCATTATTTAATTGTTCTATATGTGATGGAATGGTTATAGATGTATTTAACATTTCAGCGGTAGCTTCCCTCATACGTTCGTCCACTATGTTTCTCGTCAATTTGCTTCTTTGGCGAGTAGAATAAGTCCGTTTTAGACAAATATTTCCGTCACCAGCATTGCAATTCAAACTTGAATCAAATTCTGATTTATTTATAGTTCTTTTATTTTTGGTTTTAGTTAGTTTCACAGAAAAGCTGTTCACTTGCTTTTTCTTTTTAAAGTCCTCATCTTCACTTCCACTACTAAAACTATAAACAGACATAGTCTTTTTTTTATCTAGTACTATTTTATCATCCTTTTTAACATTTTCTGTACTATTTTTGAACGTTTCATTTAAGTTTTCCGTTATAGATGTATTTATGCGATTGTGCGAGTTTCTCGTATTCTTACTGCGTATGTTAGTTAGCTCTTTATAAGATATCGCCTTAGATTTCGGATTTTTACTTTCAGTTTTTAATCCAGGTAACAGACTGTTATCTTCTTCGGTTTCAGAAATATAAATTCCTTTTTCATCATTTACGAAATTTTCCGATGAATACAACTTACGTTTTTTTTTACTTAATGAAGTATTTGTTTTCTTTACTTTGTTAAAATTTTTATATTTTAATTTGATTTCTTTGACTGGCTTTAACTTATTAATAGTTTTTTTAGCAGACCATTTATTTGGTTTATGTCCAAACTCTGTACTATGTCTTGAAGCTATTTCTTCAAATTTATTTGTAGTTACATCTTTTTTTAGATGTTTAGTTTTAGTTTGCGTTTGTATTATTTTATTGTCAAAATGATCGCAAACTTTATCAATGAGATTAGTTACACAATCTAAGACTTCATCATAATTGTAGTTTAATTTTTTTGAAATATTGAGAGGACTGCTCAGAACAAACTGTTCCTTTGATAATAATTTTGTATCGGTCATTCTTTTAGCTAATGTTGAACTAAGCAATAAGCTGCCATGACTGTTTTCAGCGACGTGCTGAGAAGATAATTTTTCAAATGAACTATTATCAAAAGAATATTGACCAATATTACTATCGTTTTTCTCTTTTAAATCATTTCTTTCTCTAGAAAAGAAATCTGTCCCTTTCCAATTAACAAATGAACTATCATCGATTAACGCAGTATCATTTATGGATGTAGCTTCATTTACGTGTTTGCGCTTGAAAATATATTCTCTTTTATCGCATCTTTCAAGCGAAATAGTTTTTTCTGAAATAGTCGCATCGGTTTGTTTATAGGATCGAGTTAAAACACCACCTTCACGTGTGGTCTCAAAAACTTTCTGCGCCAACGTATCTGCTGCTTTGTTACTCTCTACACTTCCATTTGTTTCTATTCTTGAATGAATATTAGAAAATTTTAAATTCCTTTTATTAATAACTCTTGGTACAATTTCCGATTTTTCGTGCCCTTTTACACTGCCGTTGCTTTGAAATACCTCAGGAAACACAGGTTTTCCAGAACTAAAGGAAGAACAGTAACTTTCCCTTGCCTCAGATTCAGTAACTTCAGAGACGCTTTTTAAATTTGGTGATCTTGTAATAACTCTTTGTATTTTCTTATCAAATACACATCCTGCAAATCCTGCAACGCTTTCCCGTAACTAGAAAATCAGACAAAAACGGCATTTAACTTACATTTATACATTTTTTCAATACGTTAATTATAAAACGGTGTAATCTTTTACACAGCTAAATTAACTTATTTTTTTAATCTAAGACTGGTAGTCTGGTACAGAATTATCACAAAAATAAGCTTCATTAAGTTTCTCACCAACTATTTTAGTGAACTTTTTATTTTAAAAAAGTAACAAGAACGCTGTGGAACCCCCGAGTTTTAAAGTGTTGGAGGCTCTATTGATACTATGTATTATTCATGAGAGTTATTGCTATTTTCCAATAACAGTAACACTGAGGTTATTATAAGTTCAATAACCGATATTCTATCAAGTTATTTGTTACTGTAAAGATATTTTTTCCATGGATTACATACTATGTACGATATATCAGATCAGATGTGTTATATACTCGTAGATGCACAAAATATATGATAGTCACTGACTATGAAGAAGATTGCATTAAATAAATACAATTTTATGTTAATCATATTCATAAAAAAAACTCAATCTCTATGACACTGTTCCTTTACAAATTGAAATTATTATTATACTAGCTTAATCCAAAGTAAAACATTGACAGTAACGTAATAACATTGTATTGGATTTGAGTCATTTTCGTTCGATGTTATTTTATCAGTATAGTAACAAGTAACAGACATGTTATCCCATGCTTACGAGTATATAGATACTTTTACAAAGACATCTTGCTACCTAGTTTTGCGTGGTAGCGATGGAAATATAGTAAAAAATATAGGAAGTGAAAAGTCCCTGATGAAGTGTTTCATACTTACCATCGCAAGTGACGACGTGGAAACGGAAGATGGGGAATTTAGTACCGCACTTTGGTCTAAAAAGGAACGACCGAAGAAAATTATAAATCATTACATATAATATATAAGATTAAATAGAAATAATGTTAGAAGTGTTGTGTAAGGTAACAGAATGTATAAGAATGGTGACTTTGGTCGCGTCTAGAAATAGTAGGGGGCCCAAGAGGGGATTTTGGGCGTTAATCGAGTGAGAAAATCATATGGGAAGAAATTTTGCACCCGGTGTTGTACACTTACCAAATGTGAAATATTAATTTTAGAATTTTTTTAATCAGTAAGTGCTACAAATTACTGGGCTTTATTTGGCGAAATTGCAAAACATTTAAATCATGTTTGGGCTCTTAAAATGGTTTATTTTGCTTTAATTCGTAGTTTATTAGAATACGGATCTTCCATTTTATATGGATCCTATCAAAAGAATTGAAAGAATCCAGAAATGCTTTCTTTTTTTGTTTTCTGTACATGAGTAAAACAGTTTGAATTAACCTCTTATAATGATAGATTAAATTGATTGACTGCCTCATTGGACTAGTGGTTAGCATGTTCGACTGCAGACATGAGGTCCTGGGTTCGAGTCCCGGGTTGGGCCAGTTCAAAAATAAGTTATGAGTTTTCTATTAAGATCTTCTCAACATGTTATCCACCGCCGTGTCTCGGAGAGCACGTTAAGCTGTCGGTCCTGCGCCCGATCTCTCTCCGGTTGAGTCGGATTACCGTCACATCTGACTATGAGAGTGAAGGAATAGAGAGTGCACTTGTGTACTATGCCTGAAAATCCGCAGTGGAGCAGCGTGGTGGGTCTATGCTCTAAAACCCTCTCTCATATGAGTGAGGAGGCCTGAGCCCAGCAGTGGGACGTTAATGGGCTGCTACTTACTTACTTTTTACTTACTTTAATATTGTGTCGCTAGAAAACCGATGTTGTGTGTCTGATCAAGTTTTTTTTATTCAAAATTTTAATTAACAAAATGGACTGTCCAAATATTCTAGCTCATATTAACTTTTCTGTGCCACGAGTAATGCGTTTCAGTAACTTCAAACCATTCATTACAAAATCATATAGAACGAATCTCGGTGCTCACAGTGTTTTAGAAAGTGTCCATAACTTTTTTGGGACTGGAAACTACGCGGGTGACAGTTATACTATCTTTTTGGTACTTACCTAATTGTTTCTGTCGTAGTACTTCAGGAGGGTTAGAGAATCTTGTATCTTCTTCCTACAAATTTGAAATTGCATTTAAAAACATATCAACTAATTCAATTAACACACAAAAAACCAAAAGCCAGATACAATCTTTAGTTTGTTGTATTTATAGTTTTAGTGTTACGTTATTTTCCTAATATGTGGATGTTAATGTATCAGAGTTACGAAATACTACAATAGTAATCAGTGGTTTTATAAGAATAGAGATATTTTTTATACTTTCAAATAAATTTTGAAAAAATCTCATACGATCGAAAACAAACACGTAGTAACCTACAATTGGTAACTAGAACAGTTAAACTTTTCATATAGTGAAAAGAAATTATAACTTCCGTATTTATCGACTAGAGTAATCATTTCTCGATATCACATTCATATTTTATTACTAAACAGATTGAACAATATTTTGAGACTAACTACGTGTTTATTATGACTATATTAAACAATTATCACTATCATTGACCCCGAAAACATAATGTGAACCACTATTAGATTTTTGTCAGAATGTGCAGTAATGACATTATAACTTATGATATACCTTATTTTTAGATATCTCATAAGTTTATTACCATTACAATCAGAATGCGTATAAAAATAAATACGTTTTATAAAAGATTAAAATCAAATATCTATTTCCTGTGTTTGTGAAGCAATCAACGAAAATATTTTATTTGGGAAAGAAACAGTTTATTAATACATAAATATAAAGTAAATAGACAAAACTCATGACTCAAGCCAATTAAATTTTCACTAAAAACAACAAAACACTAAGCTAAAATAAGAAAAAAAGTGCGTGAGTACAAAGTAAACATGTCAGAAGTGAAGCTTCCTTAGCAAGGTAATTCTTTAAGTCTTGTTTATATTTATACAAATCTAAAACTTTAGATTTCCGAGACTTAGAGGAAGGTAAAAAAGAAGATATGTTATGAATTTAATAAATTTAATTGTCATTAAAATCTACAGTGTCGAATATTAATACAAATAATTTATTGATATCACAAATGACGAATTCTGAATAAAAATGCCATGTGTTTCTTGTCAATATCAGAAATTATTAATCAAATTTCGTTTTTGAATATCAAATTTAGACAAGTGAATTTATGAAATATTTTTATTAAACGATGAGTGGCAAATTAAAATGCCACGTGTTATTTGTAAATATTAAAACTAACTAACCTTCAAACGAATTAGCATAAACAACGCTAATCACGCGTTTCATCCTTAAATATTTTACGCTCATACACCTAAAGAAGTTGCACTTCAAAAATAATGAAATAAATACTATTACAATTAGAAAGTAGAACATAAAACTCTTATATATATATGTTTTAAGTTGTGCTTTTGCAGTTATCAATTTACTCCCCGTGGAAAGCGATGAGATCAACAGAAAGAATTTATACGTTTAAATTAATGTTAATTATCAAAAAAAACATTTACCTCCATTAGAAAATTTCATTAAACAAAAACTAAATCACTATAACAAAAACTAACTTCAAATAATTACATTAAATTAACAACGAAACTCAATGCGTTACCAGCGTTTTGACAAAACGTAAAAGAAATGTCACTCCAATGTTCAAAAGTCATTTCGTTTTCATTAATATATTTATAACTACCCGTATAGTTGAAATGTGTGTTATTTTATTTTTTCTCTGTGTACTAAATTGACAGATATTAAATAAATTACCATAGATAATACGACATTACAGTTTATTTATGTATTTCTTTTCCTAAATCTTGATTAATCATTTACAAAAACGAAAATATAGCACCTATCTTTATATATTGGTACCAACACTGATGAATGGTAGTGAAAGTTGGGTATGGCAGAAGAATCACATAAGTAAAATAAATGCGGTAGAGATGAGAGCTTTAAGAAGTACGAGTGGATTGAAACTGAGTGACAGATTAAGAAACAGTGTGATAAGAGAACGTTGTGGTATAATAGAAGATGTAGTGATTAAAATTGAAAAAGGTATGCTTAGATGGTTTGGGCATGTAGAGAGAATGAATGAAAGGAGACTGACAAAATGGATATATAAGTCAAGAGTGAATGCGAAAGTTGGAAGGAGAAGACCAAGGCGAACGTTCGTGGACCAAATCCAGGACATTTTAAATAAGAGCCAGGTCAAGAGTACTCTAAACCGACGAACTTATATGAAAGGTTCAATGAGAATGAAAGAAGCGAAGGAGATACGTAAGGATCGTGGCAAGTGGAAGGACGTGGTCTCTGCCTACCCCTATGGAAATGAGGCGTGATGCTTATGTAAGTATTATATAAAGTTTGCTTTTGTGATAATTACAGTATGAAAACGTATAGTAATAAATATTATTGTCCTTAGATTTTTGCTATATATAAAAACAATCTTTTTCATGTCGCACGGGTTAAAAATTAAAAAAATAAACATTGATATACAAAAGAAATAAAAAACGTTAACATAAAAAATATTGGAACCTGGGAAGTTGTCACCCCAGTGGCAGAAGTCTGCTCATCCTCAAGAAAAAATATAGTAATAAACAAGAAAACTTGTTCAAATGTATGTGAAAGTGTGTACGCGTGTGTGTGTGTGTGTGTGTGTGCGCGCGCGTGTGTGTGTGTGTGTGTGTGTGTGTGTGTGTGTATGAGCATGCATGCGATTATACCCGTGCGTCTTGCAAATTATACATATAACTATACAATGTGTTAGTAGATCTCTTCCGAAAACGATGACAGACGATAGTAGTAATGATACCTTTGATGATGGGACGGAAATAAACCGACAATGAAATACAAAATCAAAAACAGATGACGGTCGGGTTAACGATCGTGCCAGGGCGTTCGTTGACCCGACCGTCAGCTGTTTTTGATTTTGTGTTTCATTGCTGGTTTTTTAGTAATGTATTTTTTTATAAAGCTATCGTTTAATTCAGCTGTACTAGTGTTATGGAGCGTAAATAATTTTAATAAAACGTTTTAAAAATATGTCTTTTTTTAATCAGGATCAATTATTCTCTATCCCGTCATTAAAGGTGTCTTGGTCTGTCTTGGTTTTCGTTAGCGGTCTCCTAACTTGTATAATTTTTAAGACATATTATTATGTCATAGTACAGACCGGTTTGTGTAAAAAGTCGCCTGTACAAAGAGAGCAATATTAAAAAAACGGCGAGGCAACGAAAAGGTTAAATATATAATATAACACATGAAGTTTATTGACTTCCGTTTAGGCGTTGGTGTAGTTATGTTGGTTGCATTTGAGAAGCGGGGAGAGGTGAGGAGAGGAAAGGAGAGGGTGTAGATGAATAAATTGTGGCTTGTATTTTCTACTAGAGTGCTATATTAGTGACGTACTGTGCAAATAAAAAATTGCTTTATATTCCGTGTAATATTTAAATTACACTGCTTTGTTATAATAATAATTTACTTACGGATACACATTCCAAGATTCGAGAATGTTCGCGGTTGTATGTAACTTCTTTCGGCAAAATTTTCATCCATTTATCGATGTCCATTAATAACTGAGGATATTATTTTATGTTGAATGTGATGACACCTATGTGATGATACATTTTAAGATGTAAGCGCGCTAACCTGCTAAAAGATAATTCAATTCTTTTTGGTATCTACACAGCATCATACTTAGCAGCATGTCTTTGCTGGTATGGTGGTAACTAGCCACTGGTGAAACCAGATTTTTGCCTTTTTGAATTGTGGGACTCCGCGATGGAGGAAACCTTACAATACCCACTAAAACCCAACGGAATCCACTTTATCCAGAGATCGCTCGAATTCCGCTCTGATATCCCGGACTAACCGGTATTGAACCCAGGAACTCCGTGCGAAACAAATAGTCCCACCATTATGCCAACGAGGCTGTTAAAGATTTTGAAGGCTGTTTAACGTATTCCTTTTTGACGTTTACTTGGCAAAAAAGGCACGGCAAGTAACAATCCATGATCGTGCCATTGATGGACGCAGACCTTCTCTCTGACAGGAGATATTGAAACCCCAGAAATACTCCCGGGATATGCAGGTTTCCTCACAACGTTTTCCTTCACCGAACAAAACGAGAATCCACGTACCTCACCACAAGGCCACCACGTATTATTTACCTGGTATTTCTCGTCAAATATAGACCTCAACGCATTGTCCACTTTGATTAAGTTGGTACTCGAATCCAGGGTAGCTTTGACTGTGTGTTGGTTTTCTAGAACCTTCGCTGCATGCATTTTGCGTGGATCCATTATTTTTAACGATATAAATGTTTCACAATCGCTCCTGGAAATTTAAACTATTCTAAAGTCGATTAGACATAACGTCGAATGTGCAAATTGACAACTCTTTGAAATGAACAAACAAAAAGTTGAAACTTTAAATATAACTTATTATAATATTGACATATCAAAATAAGTGACTTCTAGATATGTTTGCATGTTATTAAATAGCAGATATAGTGAGATTTTTTATTGGTCTTTTTTATTTATTAGGTTTACTAACGATAACTTACACTGATACATACACATATTTTATAACCTAGTTTGTATATAAATGTATCACATAAAAGTAAACAAAACATGAACTAACAAAAAAAAGATAAAACAAAAAGTAACAAAAATAGATTATAACCTAAATTAAAAATAACCTATAGTTAGCAATATAGTACTACGAAACCTGGAAAGTGAATCAAAATTAATATCAATTACATTACTAACATTGTTTAGTGTTTTACACAATCTGGGTAAGGGTGAATTTGCACCGAGAACTGTTTTTCGAAAAGGGGGACAAAGTGGTGTATTGGGCTTACGTGGACAATTACGTGGAACACAGAAATTACGATTAATTAACAATTGATGGCAGTAGTAGACACCATTATGACCTGTATTTAACAAATAAATGAATCTGATTTGAATATAGTAGGAGCCCAAGAAGAGATTTTGCGCGTTACTCGAGCGCGTTAAAAATCATGTGAGGAGAAGCCTTGCACCCAGTAATGTACTGTAGTCAAATATAAATCCTCAATATAGAGTGGTTCCTCGTGGGGAGACATTCAGATTGGTAAAGCTTGAGCACATCAGACAAAAATCAGACCTTTAAACAGGACACTGTCTGAAATGTCCATAACATTCGCTTACATAACTGACACGCTCGAATAAGTTTATTTTTGTTTTATTACCACCTTTTCACGGCTAACCCCTCCCCCCCTCCCCCGCCTCCCACTTGTTAATCGTTAGATTAATGTGAGCTGCTAAGACATACCATGCACGTTATAACTGTTTTGTAAACTCTCGCCCTCCCCACCCCTCCACTAAAATGCAAACGTTTTACAATCTATTCTTTATAATGCAATAAGTCCTCATGGCGCTCGAGTAACTGCAAATCTAGCTTTCCGGGCTCCCTTACTAATACGCCTTCGACCCATGTGTATAAAATCCTAATTTGTAACACAGTATTTCTAAGATACATATTTATTACTACACTGTCTTTTGTATTAATAATATGTTTTTAAACATCATGTTTTAATTGCTATATGATAAAAAAACGAAGATCTTGATTAATAAATGGTACCCTAAGATCCCGCTGCAAAATCCCTTTTTTATAGATAATATTATATTGCATTTCAAAGTTTGTACATTAAATATCATTTCTTTCAATTATTACAAACTACGGTTTCTATAAATCGAATAATAATTGAGCACGAATAACACAAATTAGCGAAAAGGAGTTACCGCGCTACATCATGTGTTAGACGAGAATGGAGATAATCAGTTGTTTCTCTATTATTGAAGTGAAACTTCTTTAGGCGCGTAAAGGTAAATTTTTTACGGGTGAAACGTGTGATTATTGTCACGAAGATGTGCATCGTTTCTTATGCTAATTAAGGTAGTTTTAATATTTACAAATAACATGTGGCATTTTAATTTTGCCACTTGTCATTTAATATACTATTTTTGATTTCAATTAATTATTTGTATTAATTTTCGACACTATTAATATTTCAATGACAATTAAATTCATTAAATTCGTAACATATCTTCCTTTTTCCCTCCCTCTAAGTCTCGGAAATGTAGTTTTAGATTTGTATAGATATAAACAAGACTTAAAAATTAGTTTGCCATAGAAGTTTCACTTCTGAGATATGTCCTTTGTACGCACGTACTTTTAATATTTGAATATGTATATGAATATTGCATTTTCTAAATCATATCATGTGTTAGCTCATATATCATTTTTTGTGGCCTTTTATTTAGTGTTAGTGGAGATGAATTTAGTTGTTTATTGATTAAGAAGTTTCTGGTTTTCTATATTTTTTTTATTTAGGCATTAAATTGAATATTAAACGGTAGAATTTATTGTTATTGTTTATGAACGTCTAGAATTTATGGTTGCTTTTTGACAATAGCGTAAGAGTTTATGGTCCGCCATGTTGCGTGTACTGGAATGTAACACGAAAGATACGGATTGTGTAATGTTTAAGCAATGATTACTGTAAAAATTAACCAAAGTACGATTAAACAAATAATGTCTTTTACATGGTATATGTAGATTAAATAGTTTTTTTCTCACCTGAACATACGAACGTTGTGTGTGTTGTTTTCAGTTATGGTTAATGAATCGCACACTAACTCATCAGGTATAGGAATACCCAACGCTTTGTATATCACTGGTTCAAACAACAGAGTTACAGTTTTAGTTCCACAGTTCAAATCTAACCAGTAATTTCGTTGGCCCTAAAATCAGATTAAACCATTTTCATTAAAATAAAAAAAAGGGTACATAATGAGTGCATTTCGAAAAAAGTAAAATTTCAAAGTCCATTGCGGTGACTTTAACAGTTTCAATGTTCAATGAATCACATTTGATACATGTGTCACACGCGTAGTTGCCGATAACGTGGAAGTACATGAGGACTGCATTTCGAAAAATGTAAAATTTTGAAGTCAATGTCCAATGAATCACATTAATGTTACATGTATCAATTTAGTATTAACTTTTCTGAGGTCATTAATGAGATATGAGCAAATTTATAAGGCGTTATAGGTGTTATTAAAGGAATTTCAGTTTTTGTATTGGGACTGTCTTATTGGTCAGACATGAGGTCATGGGTTCGAGTGCCGGAATGGGCCAATTCAAAATCGATATTGAGTTTTCTTATATCATTTTCTCAATAATTGCCCGAAGTTGGAAGTCGACGTTGTGTTTCACCCCCGTGCCTCATTAAGTCGTTGGTCCTGCGCCTGATCTCTCTCCGGTCTTGTCGGATTGCCATCACATCGAACTATGAGAGTGAAGGAATATAGAGTGTACTTGTGTATATATTATGCCTTCGAACCCTCAGTGGAGCGGCGTGATGGGTCTATGCTCTAAAAACCCTCTCTCATATGAGTGTGGAGGCTTATGATCAGCAGCGGGACGTTAAAGGGCTCCTACTTCAATTTTAGCTTATAGGAAGATGAAAGCTTGGTTACTCACTTCGCTAGCTTCACTCCTGGGACAGATTCCTCACAGGGACCAATTTACAAAATTGCATTTTCTAATTTTTGCCGTGGCTAGTTACTACCTTACCAGCAAAGACGTACCGCCAAGCACTTTCTTAACACTGGAAAATGCGTTTATGCAGAAACCCCGGCTCAGGGTCAGGTCAGGGGTGTGGGACTCGGCGATTCGCGCAATACCAACTAAAACCCAGCGGAACCCTCTTCATCAATTAGTGAAGCACCAGGTGTTCATCTTTCGCATTCTGGCCTCGCAGTACCTAATAAATCCCAGCAAACCCTCATCATCCATGAATGAAGCACCAGTGGTTCAACTTTCGCCTCTGATATCCCAAATGAGGATTCAAGGTTACGGAACAACGTGCAAACAGGCACCGCCTTGTACCTTGCCTCCTCCGGTGGTGGTAATGTCTCTTGCAGCTACAGTAATATACGAGACATATCTCTCTCACTCCTTCTATCTTCACCATCGCCCGATCACACTTTTCGTAGCGCTCTCGTCAAGCATCCACCAGCTTACTCATAAAGTCAAGGCCTATTTTAAAAACTGATACAAAACCATCATACTCACAGGTGTAACGCAGTTACTCCCAACTAATATCTGCTTGCACAACACCGATACGACACCGTCACTTGTTTCGTTGAGAGCATTTAAAAACCTTCTTGTCTCCTGCATATGAAAAATATAATATTACAATCACGTAACAACAAGAACGCTGTGCTATAAAAGAAGATGTAGTGACTAAAATTGAGAAAGTTATGCTTAGATAGTTTGAGCACGTAGAGAAAATGAATGAAAGGAGACTAACAAAAAGCATTTATGAGTCAAGAGTGAATGGGAGAGTTGGAAGGGGAAGACCAAGGCGAAGGTTACTAAACCGACGAACTTATATGAAAGGTTTATTATGAATGGAAGAAGGCATGGATCGTGGCAAGTGGAAGGACGTGGGGTCTGCCTACCCCTAAGGGAATGAGGCGTGATGCTATGTATGTATGTAACTATGTTATACAACGCGAGCTGACCCGGAAAACTTCGTACCGCCTCACAATCAATAAATAAAATAACTGAATGGTAATAATTGCAGAATGTTTCAAATTTAGTAAAAAATGTAATGAAAACCGAAACAAAAAGTATTTTTATGTTCCGCTAAATACGTCGGTGTGTATAGTTGCGATCAGAAATTTTTAGTTGTCAATGTCAAATGTCAAATAAATCGAAAGTGCGTGAGTACAAAGTATACATGTAACAAGTGAAGCTTCTTTGGCAAACAAATTTTTAAGTCTTGTTTATATTTATACAAATCTAAAAATTAACATTCCCGAGCCTTAGAGGAAGGCAAAAAGGAAGATATATTAGGAATTCAATGAATTTAATTGTCATTAAAATATTAAAAGTGTCGAAAATTAATATAAATAATTTATTGAAAACTCATATAACGATTGTAAATAAAATGCCACGTGTTTTTTTGTCAATATTATTAATTAAATTTTGTTCTTGAATATATAAAATATTTTTATTTTATGAAAAGCAGCATATTAAATTAATAAATAACGAGTGCCAAACTGAAATGCCACATGTTATTTGTAAATATTACATCTACCTAACCTTCAAACGAGATAGCATAAAAACGCTGCACATCTCCGTGACGCACTTCGACAAGTTTCACTTCAAAACAAAAGTATTCTTTTAAATTCAATTTGAATTTCGAAAGACGGGATGAATATCAAAGTTTGACGATCAATACAATAAAACATTTTAAAAAAACTTAACTTTTAATCATCATTCGATTTCTGAACGACTCTGTAATATAATTGATTTCTAAACGATGGCATGAAAAAGGAATTGTTTTTTTACTATATTCTCTTTGCCTGAAGACAAAGCTCTTCGAACAGTGCGTGTTGCCAGTGATGACCTACGGCTCCGAAACGTGGTCGCTGACTATGGGCCTTATACGAAAGCTCAGAGTCGTTCAGCGTGCGATGGAGAGGGCTATGCTCGGAGTTTCTCTACGTGATCAAATCAGAAATGAGGAGATTCGCAGCAGAACCAATGTCACTGATATAGCCCTACGAATTGCGAACCTGAAGTGGGAATGGACTGGGCACATAGTCCGATGGACCGATACACGTTGGGGCCCGAAGCCGCTGGAGTGGCGACCCCGCACCGGGCGGCGCATTGTAGGGAGACCCCCCACAGGGTGGACCGACGACATAAAGAGGTTTGCCGGTAGCCGCTGGAGAGAGGCGGTGCAAGATCGAGCCTTGTGGACATCATTACGTGAGACCTATGTTCAGCAGTGGACGACCATCGGTTGAAGCGACGACGACGACGACGATAAAGTGAAAAATTGCAAGACAAAATTAAAAATAGAATAATACTATTTCAGTCAAGAACGTTAACATTATTAGTTATTTTTAAAGTAATGAAATTAAATATATTTTAATGAAACATAAGCATAATTACCTTGAAAAAATGTAGCCATTTCTGATCAATAAATATTTTGATGGCGTTATCGTTGAAAAGCGAACTGTGTAACCAATTTGCCGCGGCTTTCCTTCGGACTTTAACATCAGCGCGTGGTAAAACCCATCTCATAATTGTCTCCATAATGGTGTATTGAAGACGTATATCCCCGCAGTCGACTATAAACGGCGTCAGTGACGAACTGATTATGAAAAATAAAAATTAATTAGAACTAAATCCAAGTGAAAACATTTACATCAAAGTGAGTGGAAAATTATATTATTCTGTTATGAATCTGTGAACTTTGTGGTTTGTCTATAATTAGATCAGATTGCGTTTAGTCTGAGTATAGGTCTGATTGTGGTCAGGCTATGGTTAGACCAGATTGTGGTTAGTCTATAATTATATCTGACTGTGGTCGGTCCAATCTTAAATCCGATTGTGGTCAGTCTATTATTAGATCCGATTGTGGTCAGACCATACTTAGATCCGATCGTGGTCAGTCTATAATTAGATTTGATTGTGGTCAGTCTATGATTAGGTCTGATTGTGGTTTGTCTATGATTAGATTTGATTGTGGTCTGTGCATGCATAGATCCGATTGTGGTCAGTCTATTATTAAATCCGATTGTGTTCAGTCTATGATTAGATCTGATTGTGGTCAATCTATGATTGGGTAGTCTGTAATTAAGATAATAACCTCCAACCTCCGCTTCTGCTCGGGTAGAGGGGAATGGCGTACAACGATGGCGTGTTGATACAATCAAGTATGATAAATTGATGATGATCTTTCTTGATAATTAATTAATATATTGAAGAAACTCTACACCCTAACCAGGCCATTACATACTCTGTTTCAGAATTGACGTAAAATACAAGCCACATATGAGTCATTATCACACATTTCTCTTATAATGACCATAAGCAAAGTCACCTTTACGTCATATATACGTAATGTTTGATAATCTTCATGTCGACGGTTCTGGCTTATTGGAAACGCTTGAGATCACGCGAAGGACCGACGTGCTCTCCGAGGCACGGGGATGGAGCACATCCACATCAACTTCCACACTTCGGCCAAATACTGAGAATTTCTTAACAGAAACCTCAATATCGATTTTGAATTCGCCTGATCCGGAACTCGATTCCAGGACCTCACATCTGTAGCCGAACAAGCTGGCCAGTAGACCAATGTGGCAGCTGCGTGGAGTATTACATAAATTGTAGCCTTTTTTGTGTGTACAATAGTGTGTATGTTTACGTGGATGGAGACATGGACTTACAAATATCTATGGATATTATTTCTCATTGCGAATCTAAATTGGCGGTTCGAGGATGCACAGAATCTGTTAAAACTCGTTAATATTTGATAGCGTTGATTAAAATTTGGTTCACTCCTCGTAGCTATATCCAATAAACAATCACTAGTGTATTCTATTAACCAATTGACTATTGACTCGTGTTTTATATAGATGGCCTAGAATAAAATTGTAAACCTTACAAATTTTTTTTAAATGAATCCTCTTTAGGCGCATGAGGATAAAATTGGACAGGAGGTATGTTATACTTAATAGCCGCGCGAGTAAGAACGCCTTATTATTATCAATCAGTCAATTTCTACTTGGCAAACTAATTTTAAAGCCTTGTTTATATTTATACAAATCTAAAACTTTAGGTTTCCAAAACTTGGAGGGAAAAAGGTAAACTGGAGGTAAAATTGTTACGGATGAAACGCGTGATTAGCGTCACGAAGATGTACAGCGTTTTTTATGCTAATTCGTTTGAAGGTTAGGTAGTTTTAATATTTACAAATAACATGTGGCATTTTGATTTGCCACTCGTCACTTAATCATTTAATATACTATTTTTCATTAATTTATAAAATAAAAATAATTCACAAATTCACCTATCTAAATTTTAAATTCAAAAACAAAATTTAATTAAATATTTCTTATATTGACAAGAAACACGTGGCATTTTTATTTACAATTCGTCATTTGAGAGATTTAGTTAAATTTCGACATATTTAATATTTTAATGACAATTAAATTCATTAAACTCCTAACATGTCTTCCTTTTCCCCTTCCTTTTAAATCTGGGAAATCTAAAATTTAACATTTGTATAAATATGAACAAGACCTAAGAAGTTTCACCTCTGTCATATGTACTTTGTACGCACGCACTTTTGTATTTAAGGGTAACTGTAGTTAGAAGTTACAATTACGTCATATAATAAATTGAAACATTTTATATAAAAGAAAGCTAATTGAAAAATCATATTATAATTTGAATTCTTTTTTAAAGTGCAAAAAGCGTGAGATTAAATAAATTGCTATAATCTGCTTCTAGATTAAAAATGGGACATCCGACTGAGTTTATTGCGGGTTCTTCTCGGTACAGAGCGCGAAGGCACCCTCGTAACGTTAGATTCTAATACATTGCCTAATATCATTTATCAGTCGTGCGATATATGACCATTCAAAAGTAGTGTAAAATCCAACTTGAAAATATATATTTTTTAATTTGAATAAACTACACAGTAACAGCATAAACATTATTTTACCGTTGACCTTTTAGATTGTATGGTATTTTTAGTCATTATAAAGCTATTTATATATTCAATTATATATATACACTATTATAGAGAAAATGACAAATCATTAAAAATTCTTAAATAGATCATATAAAGCATAATTATATTAATATGATTATATTTTAATGATATTTCAGTTAGATAATGCAATATTTGCTTTATTATGCGTTAATAATAGCATTTAGATAAATAAAACCTTCTATGTTTTGGAAACAAAAGTAAAATACAATTGAAAATGAATGTCAAATTGAGATACTACACATAATACTGTAAATGTTGTACATTTTTTACAATGAATAATTTATTTAATAGAACATTAAACATTGTTTTAATAACTAACTCCTAGGAAAAAGAAAAATTCTCCAAATTGAAGTTATATATGCAATGATTTCTTTTTTTAAAATACTTTTACAGAAATAGATTTATATCATTATAACTTTTGTTATTCAATAAGTTGTTATTATTAAAAAAATATATTACTCTTTATTGTAAACCAAAAATTTACAGCAACATCTGGGTGAACAGAAATTATAATTATTATACAAATAAATATATATATTAACTTAAGGAAAGCATCCTATTAATATTCTCCTGCTGTGCGTTAATTACTCATAAGAGATAAGGTTTCTAGAGCTACCCACTATACTGCTCCAATCTGGGATAGCGACTTAAATATGTTCCATAATTAATCCGGAAAGATGGAGGTTCTGTCACTATGGTTTTCTTGACAAATTTTAAGTATCAATGAAGAACATAAATTTTATATATAGAGCTTATTACATTAATAGTAGAAAGACGTAGATTGCCTCCTACCAGATTAGTATGCTTTTATCTTAGACTGTATCACCACTTACCATCATATGCGAACACAGTCAAGTGGTAACCTGGAAAAAAAATAGTACCTGCCCAGGATTCAAACCTGTGACGCTTAACAAAAATTGATGTCTATCCAACAGGGTATCATATAATGTAATGGTTACCTGAATATATTTTAATAAGATACTCATAAAATCCCACCAATATGGGTCATTGGTCATAAGTTGTGTCCTTAAAGTTTCTAGCCAATAATGAATCAAGCCGACTAATCCTTTTCCCACAATACCCCATTCATTACTTCTTGGTAATTGCAAAAACAGTTCCAACAGCATGAAGGCAACACCGCTTTTATGATACTTGTTAAAATACTGTAATAAACAAGTATTACGATATTAAAATTTAAAGTTTATAGCCACACCAGCACAAACTTCTCAAACTGATATAGAAAGAAACCTTTAAATACTTTGTATTTTATATAATCTTTTGAGATATGTGTATGTTATAATTAATAATGAAACATTGACTATTTTTTTTATGACTTGTATTTTAAAATATATATAACTATCTAACCCAGCAAACATTCATTTGCCAAAAAATAACTAGTACTGCTATTATAGAATGGTTGTTAGTGGTAGAAGGGTGAAAATTTAGGGTTGTATATATTTTTGATGGCTATAATATAAAAAAATAAATGTCTTCACCGCTATATGTCACCACGCTCTACCCCTTTCACTTATCAGCAATCTCTCTAACCCAAAGGTTGCCCGGAAGAGATCGCTAGATAGCGATAAGGCCACCTTATTGTACTGTTCTTTAACGTTAAGGGGTATGAAAAATAGATGTAGACCGATTCTCAGACTTATCCGATATGCACACAAAATTTCATGAGAATCGGTTAAGCCGTTTCAGAGAGGTTTAGCAGCAAATACCACAATTAATAATTACTTTAAACATGTATATCTATTAAAAAATGTATGCCGGAAATTTTTTTTTGTACATGAACTCTTATTGAGTTTTTAACTTTAACATTTATAAGATAGACACAAAAATACTTTACGCTGTCTCAATATTATTAAAGATTTCTATGTACCTCAACTTCAAATGAGCGGATGTTTTTCAATCCGAAAATAATTGACGAATTAAAATGTAAATCAAATTTCGATCTATTATCTAGCAATTGATGGGTAGCAGATATATAATCATTAAGATTATTTATGGTTTTCAACAATTTGACAAGATCCATTTTTACTTAATATATTAGTTATATTCGTATTTTATTTCTTGACTTTTGATATAAGATTTGTTTATATTTTATTTTTACATTTGTATACTTCAAACTGATATACTTTGGCGCGGAAAAACATAATTCAAAGACAATTTCGTCTATAATACAGATAGTATATAGAAAATATGGATGACAAAGACAAACCAATTTGATTGTTGTTGTTGTTGATATGTAATAATTTTACTCGATAATAATTATTTTTAATATACTTAAACAGGAAAATGGTTTTTCTTAAATTTTTTGCTATATATTATACTAAAAAGTAACTTTAATAAAGTAATTTGACGAATTAATTAATTTTTAACGCCCAGGAACGTAAAAAATTAAAAAGATATGACTTGACTTATGACATTTTGCTTTCTCGCAGAAATGATTGCCGATGTACTCTGTGGAAATGACGGGCGGAGGTTGGTCCGGCTGGTTCTGTTGAACTCGCTCTATTAACGCGTTAAATAAATTCGAAATATTACGAAAAATAACTCGCAAGGTAATGTCGCGTGTATGGTGAATCATTCATGTACACTAGCCTCGCCCATCTACGCGAATTTTATCATTTCAGTGTTATGATCGCATCATAGCGCACGGTTCGAACAGTGAAAACCAGTCGATATTATGTGGCCGGAACGCGAAAAGGACATAAGAATTTTACAATTATGATCCCTATGGTGTATACAGTGTATGGTTTTGCTATATTTTTTATGATTGCGTGGATCTGTTTGTGGCTTATTCATATAATGGCTCTGTCATATTCGAAATGGAAATTGCATCGGACTGTGGATCGCTCGGTGCCGGAACATCCGTATCTCGGAGTATCTATTCTGAAGCCTCTCACCGGCGTCGATCCCAACCTGTTTGCGAACTTGGAAACGTTTTTTACATTGAACTATACAACTTACGAGCTGCTGTTCTGCGTGGAGACCGAGCACGATCCCGCTGTGATGCTGGTCAACAGCTTATTGAAAAAATATCCTCAAGTAGACGCGAGACTGTTTATCGGCGGGATGTGTGTCGGTGTTAACCCAAA
Source organism: Elymnias hypermnestra (assembly GCA_015832385.1). Taxonomy (NCBI): domain Eukaryota; kingdom Metazoa; phylum Arthropoda; class Insecta; order Lepidoptera; family Nymphalidae; genus Elymnias; species Elymnias hypermnestra. The sequence goes on along the minus strand of JACTOM010000020.1, from coordinate 1,242,504 downwards.
AATTAATAATATGCAGCCCGCGTATTTAGAAGCGAAATATCCCTTAGTGCTAGTGAGCGATTCCGGTATTCGTATGCGAGAAGATACCTTACTGGATATGGTCCAGCATATGAAGGAGAACGTTGCAATTGTACATCAAATGCCATTCGCCTTTGACGCCGACGGTTTTGCGGCCGTTTACGAGAAGGTGTACTTCGGTACGGCGCAGGCGCGCATGTACCTCGGGGCCGACTTTCTAGGTATCAATTGCCATGTCGGTATGTCCTCGTTGATGAGAAGATGCGCTTTAGAGGAAGCGGGTGGCTTAGCGGCGTTTGGGGACTTCTTGGCTGAAGATTATTTCATGGCCAAGGCGGTTGTATCTCGAGGATGGCGAATGCGTGTTGCTTCTTTGCCGGCCCTGCAAAATTCGGGTGAAAAATCAGTGGGCGCGCTCCAAGCTCGTTTAAAACGATGGGCGCGCTTGCGTATCGCTATGGTGCCTACCACGGCCTTGCTGGAACCATTGAGTGAGTGCTTGCCTTTGGGGGCGGGCGCAGCGTGGGCTGCCGGTCAGCTCTTCGGCGCGGAACCTCTTCCCTTCTTCTTAGTGCATGTGCTAGTGTGGTTCTTATCGGACTGGTTAATGTTGCGTTCAGTGCAAAATGGTTCACCACCCTTTACTAAAGTTGAATTTTTACTCGCTTGGGTGTGGAGCGAGTGTTGTGCGCCGTTCGTATTGGCGGCTGCGTTACTTAACCCAGAGATCTCATGGAGGACTCGCAGCTACAGACTGGACTGGGGTGGACGTGCCCACGAATTGAAACCTAAGCTCAAATTTTGAGCACCATCCCCTCCTTTTATTGAAAGCTTTAATTTGGTGTATGTAGATTACATTATGTGTATAATGTATGAATACCTTTTAGTGCAGTTGAATTTGAATGTGTGTTTTTAATGATTATATTAGACTTAAGTTTTGATTTTAATTTATAGTTTTGAAATGAATGGTGGATATTTGTTGCTTTTTTTGTTTTAGAGTTTTGTATGTTTATAGATTTAAAAGGATGTATCCAGTTGTATATATGATTTTGTAGATTATTGCAAGTATTGATCTGCCATAAAGATTTTAGTTTGTTCAATTTATGTACATATTAATAATGAGTAATGTTAAATTGTATGATACAAGAAAATAATGTGATTCATGCCTGTATCAAATATAGAATAGAATGCAATTCCAATCATAACTGTTTTAGATTGTGATTCATATCCTTTGTAGTGCAACTTGTTATAGAAAGATGGGAAGTTTGAATTATTGACTCACAGCGCAAGGCCCTAACCTTATAAATATATATTAATTTTAAGTATCATTTTAATTCTGTGTTGCATCAAAACAATGAGAATATAATACTGTTAAGTACAAAAATAAATATTGGTAGTATGTTTAATTGCGACAGATCATATCAGGCTTTTATTTGTTCATTGAAAAAAAGGTAAATTAATTGTAATATGACTGCAAAATTCTAAAATTGAACAGGGTTTTAACCTCTCTATAATAGCTTTGTACAGCACTATGAATATTTTGAATTTAGTTTGGGTGGCTTTGGACTTGGGATATAAGTTTTTTAATCAAACTATTCAGGTCTGAATTGGGACCAAATGAGGTTGAAAATTATTTTGTTAACATATATGTTGAAATGCAAAATAGTTTTCGGACGTTTTTAGTTGTGGCAGAGAGTAAAGACTGGAATTAACCCAAAGTCCGGAGGCGCCTTTTGTTGTGATTTTATTAAAAAACAATTGTTTTATTTTTTGATAATTTTATGTGCCATGTTTAATTAAACTGGTTTGCTTTTGTAATGGAACAATTTAAGTACAATATTTTTTTTTACATCACACAATTATTAATTAAGAATCACCAAAACAATATTTCATGGCTGTTAGAAAGCAGGTTATCAATTTAAAGGCCTGAGACAAAAACATTCCTTCAAATGAATGAACTACAGGTAAATGATGTCGCTGTTTTGGAAGAATTTGAAGCATATTTTACAGGATAACTGTTTGAAAATTTAACTAGATGTTTAATTCTACTAATGACCTAATGATATGTTTATAGACACAGATCTGAGTATACCTTTTTACCCAAAGGCAATAGATATTCTCAAATCTGCTATGTTAAAAAAAAAATTAGGTTGTGTAATCATACATCCAAAGCTGCGACATGTTATTTAGCAAAAAGCATTGTATCTACAAATTTTTCCACTCCAGCCATAACAAAAATAATTCTTGTCTTACAAGTTAAATTTACTATGACAATTATTTTAGTATATATAACTAAATTATCAAAACTGTATGTTCCAACCATTAACTGTTACTTATGATTTCCTTGTCATAGTAAGTTTTAATATTTTTTGTTAAATTATTATCAAACTCAGTAAAAAAATTAACATAAAATGTACATTGATAGTTGAAACTACAAAACGGTTTGCAACTAAATATTATTGGTCTCATATAACTAATATATTATCTATATATATTAAAATGTATGTTTCTTTGTTTGTCCCCTATTAGCTCCTGTAATATTCAAAAGATTGGATTAAAATTTTGATGAGATATGGTCACATCAATAAAGAATTTTCTATTTACATTATACAGAGTTTTAGCTAATTTCTTATTAATAAAAACTTGGTTTATCATAAAAGAAAGATATACACAAATATATGAAATAACAATTTATATAAATCACTTTATTTTATACTATTATAATTGTAAACACTTTATATACTGATTTAATGAAAAATGAACATCTGTTCTGTAAAAGTATATAGGTACATTAGACATTTTATCTGTATGTTTCTGAAAGGGCTGGACCGATTTTCATGAGATTTTCACTAGCTGATACTGTAAGGAGTTGCTTAGGCTACTTGCATTTTAGATGTAAAAGAATTTGGAATTACATGTGACACAGCCTCTTTTATATATACTTATTTATTATCTATATTATAAGAAGTACTTTTAAAACTTTCTACGAAAAGAGGTAATTGCTACAGGATTCATTGGCTACTTCTGTAAGAAATAACAAGCTATTATTTCGATATTGATCATTAATTAATAGTATCGTATACCCGTGGAAGTTTTTTATACAATTATTTATGTTCTTATAAGCTTTTTTTTTCGCTACGAAGTGTCTTCGCACCCCGATGAACGACTAATTCCATCGGGAGTGTGGGACTTACCGATAACAGAATACCCACTAAAACCCAACGGATGCCGTGTAGTGACCCGGATGGTACCGACTATGAGGATCTACCACTCAATAGAGAGAGGCATGAAGTGCATAAGTGCGACTTCTGCCACCAAGCCTCCTCCGACGGCGAGGGAGAGCTCCAGCCTCTTGGTCCCTTAGCCTCTCATTTGCCTCCTTCAGCGAGATGACGGTCTCGCAAAAGAAGGCAACCGCCCTCCACCCAACTTCACTGGCGAGCATTACCCCATTTATGCTCTCCAGAGAAAGATCTCTAACCAGCGAAAACAAGGTACGTCGCTGGGGTGCCCACGCTGGACACTCCCCCAGGGTATGATGCGCCTTATGTACAGGAGCACCACACTCATGCCGAAGCAACCATGACCGGTAAGTAATGTCCTTATAACCTTGTTGAACTACTAAATTATATTATTTTTCTTCCCAAATTTAATAACACTGTTGAGGTGTCGCTGAATAATAACTCCATGCTCCGTTTCATTCATCACTCTATCATTTAATAAACTTCCCTTAAATTGAAACGGGCGCAATAATAGAACCTGGATTCCTCCACCTTTGGGAGATATGGGAATTCATTTGAAATCGTAGATTTTTACCTTCCATAACTAAAGTTTATGAACCAATTTCCTTATTTATCTAACTACGCTAATGTTAACCTCGTAAATGTTTGAAATTAGAAAAATGTAGGTAAGTATCATCCTATCCGAGTCCCACTGCTGGGCATAAGCCGCCTCACTGATAGGAGATAGGGTTATTAGAGGAAGGACCCGACATTGCAACATCGTTCCTTCATATATAACCACTTACAAAATTATAAATAATTTTAAACCAAAATTGGGTTCTGATATTTTGGTTTTTATTAAGGGCAAAATATATTTCTACACAAATTTCGTAGTAAAGATTCGTTACATAGTATAAAACTTAGACCTTTTAATCTATTCAAGGGATTTTAATTCACTTTTCAGGAATAGACCCGAGTGATTCAAGAGAAAGGTTTCTATATATAATAAATACATATAGTACAGAAAAATTTAAAGATATTTAATTGGATGTCGTAACAAACATATTTTTGTGCGTTTAAAGAGATCGATTCAAAAGCACGCGATGCTATATATTTACCTCTAAAGGATAACCCACAGTAATCTTTTTTATCTTTTACATATCGCTAAAAAATTATTATGATTTACGAAGCTATTTTATACAAAACAGTATTACTTCTTATCCAGTTAAATGAATTGCATACGTTGTATATTTCATGTGGATTAAAACTGCCCTTAACAGCATTTCATTGAAATGGATATCTTTTAAGATATCACGGATTTAACAAGAGATGTCGTACTTTCAAACCCACATTTAAGTAAGCTAGTAAAAAATATTTTATTACCCTTTAATATTGACCTTATTTATATTCATCTGACCATAAATCAATACTGACACCCATAGAGATCCATCCAATGCGTTTTAGTTTAAAAGTACTAAGATATTTTGGCAGCTCTTTTCCACTTGAGTAGGAATTTCCGTCTACCTCACACAAGGTAATATGGTACTCTTAATTAATATAAGAAGTGACTCATTACAGTACTATTAGTATTCATAAACAGTACGTTGCACTCGTACATCATAGTATTTTCCTAATGGGCTCTTTTCCTCTTCAAAGCAAAGCCTACTGTCACAATACATACCAATTACAACATTGGAAATTCCTAAAATATTGAATAGTAGGTATTTGATAGCTTTCTTTTCATAACAAAGCGTTTTTTCAATATTTTCTTTATTAACTTAGAGATAAACATTAAAACTAATATATCTTCGAGGAACCCTAAAACTTGGAGAATTTAGTAGACAGATTCAAAACATTCTTTACTATTTTGAATCGTCATTTTTAACATATGTAATATATAAAATAATAATTACGTGTATAATGTATGATAGTTACTATTCCTAGGCTGCATTTATTACGTTCAGCGTGTTCCAATTGATATATCAATGCTGAACTATATTTTATATAAAAATGAAAAGTGCGTGCGTACACCTGTCAGAAGTGAAACGTCTTTGGCAAACTAAGTTTTATTTCTATTTATAAAAATGTGAAACGTTAGATTTCCGAGACTTAGAAGGAAGGATAAGGAATTAAAATTAAAATGACACTTATTTGTAAATATTAAAATTACCTAACCTTCAGACGAATTAGCATAAAAATATAGTTTTTGTAGGTTACAATGTGTTTAGTGTTTATGTGCAACTGGAATTAAGTCAAAACATCTACCGCTTAAATAATCTTCAGCATTATAATATGCGTTTTGTAATAGGACGGTCTTAACATTTTTCTTAAAACTATGTGTAGGCAAACCCAAAAGTGGTTCGGGTATCTTATTAAAAATGCTCAACCCGGCAAATGATTACTAAACCTTCTACACCCTAAAATTAGGCATTACAAGTTTGTTTCTATTACAATATTACAAAAACTTTGTAATATATCGGAATATTTTAAAATATTGTGAATGATTTCAATTATACTGCTATTTCGCCCTTCATTTTTCTATAGAAGCGTGTCAAATGGATTATAGATCCAATTTGATTACGATAATCACGTTTCAAATTTGTAGAAAGTAATAAATTTATAAGTTACATGCAATGCCCCGCGGTTTCACCCGTGTAGATACCGATCTCGAGTTAGTGGAAAACCTAATAAGTCGGATTAAAGACTTATTTTCGTTAATATAAAAGGTTTATTTCACTTAGTTTTTAATAACTTCCTTTCAGATTATTATATACACACTTACATTCATAATCTAACCAGTATACAGATTTTACTTTACACCGAATATAAATCTAACTAATACATTTTTAAATTCGTAACATCATTTAAGTAGGTTGTCCGACATTAGTCAATTTAAAAATAGGTATTGAAAAATTTTTGGTTTCAATGAGGTAATAAAGGATATTTTAAATCGCTCCGATCAATTTTAGCTTGATAAAAAATAAAACAGTAATGATATATCGGTGGGTATCATTGGTATCCTTGGAATATGAGCTAATTCATCATTCGCAGGCCTAGTTATAAGGGTCATTATTACTTTCTTTAGATTGACATTTTGAAATTCGTTATATCTTTTGAATGGAATGTCCAGTTTTAATAATTTAAAAATTATTTTACAGATTTGGAAACGGTCTTTAATTAATAAGTTTGATTATTGACGGCACTTCTATTAACTTTTAAAATGTAAAAAAGTAGTTAAATCAGCATAACTACAATAGTTGGGCGTATGGTATCACGAACTTTTTTGTTGATATTAATACCTTCTATATGATTATTATTATTTATAATAGGCTACGCAGCTTTCGTTGTTGCGCAAATATCAATTTTAGTATATTCAATTGTGCTTTTTGCCATTTCTGTACTTGTCCAGTCTATTCTTGAACTGATTCAGCAATCTCGCAGACACCACACTCTTAGGCAATTTGTTCCACTGGTGTACAACTCTATTACTGAGAAAGTGTTTAAATAGGTTTGATGATGCTCGCTTATACCCGAGTTTAATTGTGATCGCTTAGGTTAGGATTACACTTTTAATAAAATACTTCATCAAACCCTGACACGTTGTAGAAACCGTTCATGATTTTGTAAGCTTCTATGAGATCGCCTCTTTCTCGCCTACTCTTAAGGCTGCTGAATCCATATGTAAAATTTTTCAATTCTCGTGGCATTTTAGAATTGTAAAATTTTCAATTGTTTCCCCAGTGCACGCGTTGATAGATATTTAGTGACCATTTTTGTTACTCCTGGGGTTACATTAATGCTTTTTTTTATTAGGGATCCCTAATTCTTTTGAGAATGTAATATAGCCTATGTCGCTCAGTGAAAAAGCAGCTTTTTAATGGTGAAAGGTTTTGAAATAGGTCCAGTTGTTTTTGTGTCAAAACGCTACAAACATACATACAAAAACACAAATGTTTCCTCTTTATAATACTAGTTTAGATATATATGATTTTTAACTTTAATGAATTGTTTTAACGGCATCAATACCTCGTGAACGATGTTTGGGTTGCAGATCCGATGCCTTCAAGTACGTCTGCGTAAAATTAGTATCAGTGTCCCTGATTTCCCACGTATGTATGTATATAAGAAATAATAGGCTGGTAACTATATTCTTAAAGCTTCATTAGCGCTTTGTATAGATATATACATAGCATCACGCCTTATTCCCATAGGGGTAGGCATAGACCACGTCCTTCCACTTGCCATGATCTTTGCATATCTCCTTCACTTCTTTCATTCTCATTAAACCTTTCATACAAATTCGTCGGTTTAGAGTACTCTTGACCTGGCCCTTATTTAAAATGTCCTGGATTTGGTCCAGGAACGTTCGCCTTGATGTTCCCCTTCCAACTTTCGCATTTACATTCACTCTTGACTCATAAATCCTTTTTGTAAGTCTCCTTTCACTCATTCTCTCTACATGCCCAAACCATCTAAGCATACCTTTCTCGATTTTAGTCAAAAAAGGTATACAAAGCTAGAATAGTATTAAAAACATCATATCAATAATTTCTTTAAAACTAGATCTCTTTATTGTACATAAAATATACCCACAAAGCAGGGATATACAGAATGTTAAAAAGTTATCTGTATATTAATACGTGAAGCAAAAACTTCATACAGACTTTTACGAAAATTTCCCACACTTGTAGTTTATACAGAAGAGTGGACAATGATAATATTTTTTTTAATTGCGAATAAATAATACATTTAACCAATAAAAAACATATTACACACACAAGAATACAGAGTATATATACATATGTGTAGAAGTCTGAAAATTATGTCAAACGCCATAAAATTACATTAAAAAAGTTTATATTGTCAAAACACTAAGGAGGTTACATTAGAAAAGGTACTAAGGTGGTTGAGTTTTCTTGAAATATCTGATGTTTTACGAAACTTTTTGTTGTTGTTTTTTTATTTTATACGAACCTACTCCCGACCATAGATAACAGAAAAAACAATAAAGAAATTTATCTTATATTTAGTTAATAGAACCTTAATAATATTCAAACTTATAATTGTGTATACAGGCGGACTTATAAGGGAGCTCATCAAGGCAATTTTAGAGTTACTGTGAGACAAACTTGTTCTCATCTTTCAGATACTGCTTTCACAAGAAAAAGTAAAATATTACCGTTTGAGAGGTCAGCATTATCTGCACAGGTTAAGGTGTGAAAATATAACACATTGCGTTACTACCGCATTTATAATATATATAAATATAAAAATCAATTGCCATTCGTTAGTCTCGCTAAAACTCAAGAACGGCTGAACTGACTTGGCTAACTTTGATTTTGAATTATTAGTAGAAATCCGGAAAGGGTTTAAAAGGTGAGTAAATATGAAAAAAATGCTTGGAATATAGTAAAAACAACGATTTCGCTTACACATAAAAACTATCCCTAAATGTCAAACGTTTCATATTCGTTCTGTCATTCAGAAATCAAATTATGTTTAAAAAAATACTTTTGCTTTTTTTTTCATTTGTTTTTGACATTTGATATTGACAACCAACAATTCTGATCGCATTTATTATATTTTACGGATTTTGGTGGGACTGTGGGAGTAAACGCGTTTTTATGATTACGAATTTTATATGTTCCGGATTAGTTACATATTTTTACTAAAGTTGTATGGTTTTTGTTGTTTACTATTGTTAAATTAAATACATTCTCTGTTACAGAGTTTAACCGTGCTGAACTCCGAAAGTAGGTACTCAACCGAAATTGATGATATTTTTTTCATAATGCAGGATTTGTTCCGACTTAGAGCATAAAATAAGTTCCATATTAATTAATAATAAACAAAAAAAAGTTTGTGTGTACTTATGTACACGCGTTATACTTCTTTAGCGTAACAAGATATAAATCTTTTCAAACAATGATAAGCATAAACTTTGTCTCTGAACTATTAAATTATCAGTCATTATCATTGGATAGTCCAACTTTTAGCGCGATTATTTAATGTCTTATTGAAATACTGATTGCATAAATAAAATGAAAAATAATATATAATTCAAAATAAAGTTGGTATATTCGAAATTGTAACCATAAATCCACGACGTAGTTTTTGTTGCTTGTCAAATCAAATGCATCCATCATTCGTTTACTCAATACAAGGCAAAGGCCAAAGATTCCAAAATAATAAACTAACTTTCATTGGATATAAATAGTTTATAATCTGTTTTCAATAGTTAAGTCTGAAATTTTGATAAGAATGTCACGTTGATATTTTCAATGTCGCAATATATCTAAGAAGTAATATAATAAAGTAATTAAGGTATTATTAGCTACCTTCAGGGTGTCGGTTTTTTGTGACGGTGTATGCGCGCATCATAAAAATTTACTTCAAAAATACAATTTTTTTTCAAAGCAACAAGTCGTTAAGTATCAATTCTACTGTCAAATTAGTTTTATAAGCTACTTTAAGTAAGATGAAATTGCTAGAAGGTATTAAATATAAAAAAAATGTTTATCTGCCCTTTAATAAATGTTCAGAAGCAGTATTAATCCACCAAATATACCGCGAAAATGTCAACGTAAGACCAAGGTTTTCACTGGCATTTTTTTCAATATCGAGTCTGCTTCTGTTATGAAATGTTTTTATTGTAAATATTTGTAAGCGATCTAAATATCGGTTGTGACATTTATTGCTATTATTAAACTGCGAAATAAGCATTGGAGGCATTGCAGTATACATTTTTAAATACATTGAAAAGAGCTCTCTACTAACAAAAAATGGAAAGAGTGAATTGATTTATGAAACGTAGTTTCGAATAATTTTTTTGTATGATAAAGCTCATTGAACATCTGTGATACTTACAAAAAATGTTTTAATTCCGGTAATTCAAATCAGTTGTTATCTTTAGATGGAGATATAAAACTAATTAGATATCATCATATTTTTCATTGATTTTGAATAGAATAATACAATTTTATCCCATTCTTTTATCGATTCCTCCGCCTCTTTCATTTAAAATAAAATGTGTCACTTATTTCGCATGCAGCACCAAACTTCATAGGCAATGATTATCAACCCTTACTTCCTTGTCATTTTCCACTCCAGTAGGACTCTTATATTATATTTAGTTTATTATATATTATATAATTACATTGCTTAGTATATATTATCCTATATGAAACATATAACATCTTTCATAATCATATTTGTATAAATCAAATCAAATCTTAATATCTTTATTCAAGTAGGAATTATACAGCACTTTTGAATCGTCAAATGATATGTATATTTTTTTCTTTTCCACACTCTAATTCTAATGTACGTCTGATGATGGTACTCCAGAACGACTTCAAATCTAAAGTTACGAGGGTTCCTTCGCGCCCTGATCCGAGAAGAACCCACAACAAACTCAGTCGGGTATTGTTTTTTTTTTGTTACCGTCATCATTACAATATCATATTAGTTTAAAATATTTCACTTCAAATTAGAACAGTTCCTTTACTCCCACGCGTTTCTATCGTCTAAGTAATCTTGCAACTTATAATACGATTTTTCTATCAACTTTCTTTTAACAAAGACTTTGAATTTATTAATTGACATCTCTAGAACGTCTTGTGGGAGTTTAATATAGAAACGTATACAGTTACCCTTAAATGAGTTGTTAATCTTATGCAGCCTGCTAGAATTTACAACAAGTTTGTTTTTGTTTCGTAAGTTATATGATATACATTCACTCTTTTTATTAAAAGAGTCAATGTTTTTGTGTACGTACAACAAGTTTTCTAATATGTATACGCAGTGAACTGTCATTATGTTAACTGCCTTGAATTTGTTTCTTAGCGACTCTCTTGGACCCATATTGTAAATCGCACGAACGGCCCTTTTCTGCAGCACAAATATTGCATCTATATCAGCAGCATTACCCCAAAGTAGAATACCGTATGACATAATGCTGTGAAAATAGCTGAAATATACCATTCTGGCAGTATCAACATCTGTCAGAAGACGAATTCTTTTAACGGCGTGAGCCGCAGAGCTGAGTCTATTCGATAGACTTAGTATATAAGTAATTATTTAATATAACAGCATAGGCTGATACTGACGTCTCCGTTTTTACCTTTATATAGTATAACACTATAACAGGATATGTTTAGGGTTGCCGCTGAAAACCAGCGTTAAATGTGACACATTTAAGTTTAATAAAATCATATTTTGAATGTATCTAGTTATATTTGTCTATTGTATTGTGTTTTGTTATATGTAGTTAAGTGTGACTGAATCGAATAAAAGGTTTTTTATTTTTATTTATTTTAGAAGTTAGGTTAAGTAGGGTGGGGCCAATTCAAAAATCAATATTGAGTTTTCTATTAAGATTTTCTCAATATTTGCCCGAAGTTGGGAAGTTGGCGGTGTGATCCACCCCCGTGCCTCGGAGAGCACGTTAAGCCGTCGGTCCTGCGCCTGATCTCTCTCCGGTCGTGTCGGATTCCCGTCACATCGGACTATGAGAGTGAAGGAATAGAGAGTGCACTTGTGTACTATGCCTGCCAATCCGCAGTGGAGCAGCGTGGTGGGTCTATGCTCTTAAAACCATCGGTCCTCGGAGTGAGGAGGCCTGTGCCCAGCAGTGGGACTTTAATGGGCTGCTACATACTTACTTTACTTAGGGTAAGTAGCAGCTGATTAACGTCCCACTACTAGGCACAGGCTTCTTCACTCAAAGGAGAGGGGTTTTTTAGAGTATAGACGCATCACGTTGCTCCATAGCGTGTAAACAGTAACCACGATAGTTATTGCTTTTTTTCAATAATTGTAGCTCTGACAGTATTTTAGGTCCAACAACTGATATTTTATTAAGTTATTACGTTACTGGTTTTATACTTAGACTACATATTTGAACTGTATAAATATTCATTGGTTTCATTTAATATAAACTTACGTGTATTATATAATTCGTAGAACATTTTATTTCATAATCTAGTACCCATTGAAGTAAACAATAAAATACTTTATAACTTCTATATTTATCCCGCTAATACTCTTGATATATGTCAAATAATACTGGTAATTTTTACCAAATATAATACTTCTAGAGGTGTACACCATGTAATGTCCTTAATCACATTGCTTCTTTACAATTTATAATAATAATAATACCCGCTCGCTCTATTTAAAAATATTGATAATAACTTAATAACCCTCTTTTGGATCTTAGATATTTTCGTTACTTTTTATTTTATCATTAAAGTAGGAAGTAACGGATATGTTATTTAGTTATCCCATTTATATACGATTCAACGCAGGTCCGGCGGCTTAACGTGCTCTCTGAAGCACAGTGGTGGAACACCGATAACTTCACAACTTAGTACAAATACTAAGACTTTCATAACAGGAAAGTCAATATCAATTCGCCTGACCCGATACTCGAACCCAGGACCTCATACCTGTAGTCCAACAAGGCATTTTTGTAACTCTAATGACTAAATCAAAACGATACCGCAAATCTGCGATGAGACTCCCATATCTGACTATTCTAAAACGAGCATAGAGCAGTGTAATATGTAAATAGCTTGTCCATTTATCTACTAAGGCATATCAGAAACGTCACAGACTTCAGTAATAAAATTGATATGCGAAAAAGATAAAAGAATAAATTAATTTCATAGTGTGCGAAGTGGCAATTCCACAACTAAATTGGCTGGAGAAATGAATCTAGTTTAATTCACGAGGCCTAAATATACTTTTTAATTCGTTAACAGCTAGAAAATGACGTATATTGACTTAGATAAGATATATCGTAAAAATAATTCAAAATATGCCATGAACCGGTTTTTATCCGAAGATAGTGTAAGCTGTAATTAATTATTTATACAATTAAAGGTATATTATTATTTATTCAATTATTATTATTGGCAATTAAAGGCTATTGGAGGTTTGTAAAACCGTTACAGTGCACATACCTTAATCTTATCTAACAGTAAGTGATGACACAGACAACCTTATGTCGTACCTGCATATAATATTAACTACAAATAATCCTACCCATTTTACTAAATGACAAGTATTTATTAGAAGAATGATATCTAAAAGTTCCAAAAGTTCCTAGAGTACACATCATGAGGTAATCCAGGGCCAATAGAATGAAAAAAAGGTAAGCAAAAGTACAAAATTTTACTAATCTTGTCAAACAACTTACGTAAAAACTGAATTACTCAGACATCATTCAATCGTACGAGATATAGTATAATCATTGAAATTACGACACATACACAATATTAGGTGTGAATCACTGTATAATCTTGACAGGTTGATACCGGTATCACGTAAAATATATCGGAATTAGATGGCAACTTTTATTGGTGAGTCAAGAATTCATAAAAATTCACTATCTCTGGTGCCGATAAAGATCCACTACTGACATGATAAGCATTAGTGTATTGTCTATTTTAGATTTCTCATATTTTTCCAATAAATATTCAAATTATTTTCCCAGATCGTATAGATAATGATCAAAATCATAGAAAAAATGTCACATTCACAATGTCATAGATAAAACGATCACTCATAAAATGACCACGATATAATCCGTACCGTTTGCTTAGGGGCTTTTGGTTAAACGAATTAAAAAAGACATTTACCTATCTTTCAACATTTCTCTACGATTGGACTAGGGATGTCGGAAATGCAACAAAATATCGATATACATATCATGTCGATATGAATATTTTATGAAAAAATATCGATATATCGAGATACAATACGGACGAGTAGTTAAAGTTGAAATTGACAGATTAAGTTGCCAACTAAAAATCCAAATTAAAAAACTGCAAATCTAGTAAAAGAAAACACATTGAATATATTTTTAACAAAGAAGAGATAATAAAAAATATTCCTTCTTAGGATTTTTTCTTCTTCGAAAAAAAAAACGATTTTTTTCTAGAAAAAGTATCAAATTTTTATACTTTTTTGATACTTGGAATTTTATATCGATACATCGATATATGATAGTATTAAATATCGGGCCATTGAAAACATAATATCGATGTATCGACGTATCGATATTTTTTCAACAAACCTAGATAGGACTACCTGCAATACGTTCTTCGTGATAAATCAATCTACAAAACGTTTATCTGTAAGGGTCTATCCACAATGCGTTTTCTGTAAGGGGTCTAACTAATATTCATTATATGTAAGGGTCTAACTACAGTGCGTTTTCTGTAAATCTTTTATCTGCAAGGATCTAACTACAACATACCTTCTGTAAGACGTCTAAATAAAATGCGTTATCTGTAAGAGTCTACCTACAACGCGTTTTTCAAAGGGTCTAACAATACGTTTTTGTATGGGCTCAAAGTTATCTTTAAGGGGTCTACCTACAATGCGTTTTCCGTAAAGGGTTTATTATCACCGTGCTTTATGTGAGGAATCAATCTGCATTGCGTTTTCTGTGAGGAGTCAGTGTACAATACGTTTTCTTTACGGGTTCTAAGTAAAATACGTTATCTTTAAGGGGTCTACTAACAACGCCTTTTCTGTAAGGGGTTTATCATCACCGTGTTTTATTGATGAATCAATAGCATTTTCAGTGAGGAGTCAGTCTACAATGCTTTTTTTTTACGGGGTCTAAGTAAAATGCGTTATCTGTAAGGGTCTAACGACATCGCATTTTATGTAAGGGGTCTTACTACAATGCATTTTCTGTAAGGGATTTATCTACGCCATGTTTTATGTGAAAGATCTATCTGCATTGGGTTTTCTGTGACGGGACTATCCGTAATACATTATCCGTGAAGAGTCAGTCTACAATTCGTTTTCTTTAAAGGGTCTAATAAAAATGCGTTATCTGTAAAGATCTAAACGTAACGCCTTTGCTGTGAGGGGTCTAACTAAAAAGCGGTTTTTGTAAGGGGTCTAACTACTACACGTTTATTGTAAGGGGTTTTTCAACAATGTTGGGTTTTCTGTGACGGGACTATCTGAAATGAGCTTTCAATTAGGAGTATAATATGATTTTTGTGAGGGATCTACAATGAGTATTTTATAGAGCGTTTTCTATAACGAGACAATACGCAATTAGTTTTCGGTGACATGATTATTCGTAATGCGTTGACTATGACTAGGAGTCATATATTCCTAGATCTGATCAGAAAGACCAGTAGTGTGATTATAATAAAAACTTGATGTAAAATTGTAACACATTGGCGCAAAAAAAATAACAGGTTAAAAGTGTTCGACATTTTCTGTATATAGGAAAAAAATAAGGTGATAATTTGTAAATTATATTATTGTATACGTGTTAATATTACGCTGATAAGAATAAAATAGCTGGAAGTGTGGAGCCGATTGTTGAACTACAAGTGCTAATATATATTAACCTTGTAAAGTGCAATATGCACTTAAATTAAGTACAATAAGTTATATGAGATTAACGTATTGAGTCTGTTCCACCGTAAATAGGAAAGAGATGCTAAGGCATAAAGTATTTTCATTATAATTATATGAATAGACCCATTCAAATATCTTATTATACCAGAGGTCATGATATATTAAAGTTTATTAGCCAGAGATATGTTGATCCATTTTTCTAACTGGATGTTTTAGCTTATTTGGACTTCTGATAGTTTAAACAACACTCTTGCCTTATTGCCACATTGGTCTAGTGGTCAGCATGTTCTGCTACAGACATGAGGTCCTGGGTTTGAGCCCCGGGTCGGGCGAGTTAAAAAATCGATATTGAGTTTTCTATTTAGGTTTTCTCAATATTTACCCCAATTTTGGAATTACTTCGGAAAGCACGTTAACTCTTCGATCCTGCGCCTGATCTCTTCTTGGTCGTGTCGGATTGCCGTCGCATCGGACTATGAGAGTGCACATGTGTACTATGTCTGCTAACTCGCTGTGGAGCAGCGTGGTGGGTCTAAACTCTAAAAACCCTCTCTCCTATACCTACCTTACCTTGCAATGGTAGTGTTGGGTAATTGTTTTCCTGTGATTTGATATATTTTATTGCCGCAGCGTTCGGGAAACTACGCTAGATATTTTCGTCCGATATCCCTCAGTGCCTGAAGACGAAGGTCTTCGAACAGTGTTTGTTGCCATTGATTACCTACGGCTCTGAAACGTGGTCGCTGACTATGGGCCTCATGCAAAAGCTCAATCACTCAGCGTGTGATGGAGAGGGCTATGCTCGGTGTTTCTATACGGGATCAAATCAGTAATGAGGAGATCCGTAGCAGAGTCTCCGATATAGCCCTACATATTGCGAACCTGAAGTGGCAATGGGTGGGGCACATAGTCCGAAGCTGCTGAAATGGCGACCCCGACCCGAGCGGCGCAGTGTAAGGCGACCCCCCCACGAGATTGACACGATATAAAGAGCCAGGCGGCGCAAGGTCGAGCCTTGTGGACGTCATTACGTGAGACCTATGTCCAGCAGTGGGCGCCCATCAGTTGAAGCGACGACGACCCAACTTTAGCTTACTAAAATACGCTACAACGCGCCTACAACCGTCTTTCTGAGTTTGGATCAATATACCACCATAACCTATTGTTTATGTATATGCGATTGTACGACTAGACGAAATTGATTATTGCGAAAATAATCTTTGTAATATAACAATAATTACAGTTCTTTTATAAAACTTAGTTTAAGATTTAGAAATGTTTTCCGGAACGGGAACGTGCTATATCTATTTGCGCGACAGACATTGTATACGTGACCTTCAACCAATTTAACTTCCTTTAAATACTTTTTCTTTATCAAATCTAAATGGGTCCATTACTACGTGCATCGGAGAAAGGCAATATTACACTGCACGGTATTTGAAGGTCACTAATATAGGGCTGTCAATTACAGTTTAATATAAATCTTACAAGTAAAACTGTAATATATGAAAAGGATATTGAAGAAATCTACTTATTCGTCTACTTTTTAAGAGACTTCAAAAAAGGTGGAGGTTATCAATTCATCTGTATTTTTTTTATGTTTGTTACCTCTCATAATTTTTGACTGTGTGACCAATCTAGATAATTCTTTTCTTGTATAAAAAGTGGTGATTCCCCAAGTGGACACGCGGGACACACCTACCTTGGCTGACACCGACTCCAAATAATTTGGTAGACTTTTAAGTAGTCAATATTTATCATTTAAATTTACTTAGTAGTACTCTAAAAAAAGAATACGCAATTATGTTTTACTTTTTAGAGCGTATTAATTTGTCTGGAATAGTTTGGTTTGGAGGCGATCGTTTTTTTTTTTGGTTAAACTTATTTAATCTAATTTATATCGAAAGTTATTTAAAGAAATATAAAATCAAAATACACATCAAAATTGCCTAAAAGTCATTTTATACTATACCTATTTTTAATGAGTGAAATCACGTAAACCTAAAAATTGTTACCGTAATATCTTTTCACGGTTTAACATTTTAATATAGATCCCTAATACGCCATTCAAGTAAATTTATTAAGTTTGACTTTATTATGTTAGAATTTGACAGACAATATTAATGGCAACGAATAAAGTAAAATCTAAGCTAACTAAAGTAATAAATCTTAGAAGTCCAAGTATTTCGATAAGTACTATTATGTTTTAAACAATATTAACACATAGCTTTATGTTTTTTAAGTAAAAATATTGCACGCATTGCTTGGGTAGTAAAATGGTAAATAAGTGATGATAGCGTTACAAAAATGTGATGTGATGGAACGTGGCGAACGGTAGTTGAGAGGGACATACAAGTTAGTAAATAGTTACATACAAGAGAAAGTTACGTCTTACTTCAATCATGTGATCTAAAGTTCATTCTTTTTTGAAGTGATACTTCTTTTGGTGCATGAGGGTAAAGTTTTTACGGATGAAATGCGTGATTAGCGTCACGAAGATGTGCAGCGTTTTTTATGCTAGTACGTTTGAAGTTTAATGTTTACAAATAACAAGTGGGAATTTAAATTGCCGCTCGTCATTTAATAATGTGATATACTATTTTTCATAAAATTTATTTCATCATTTCTAATATTCACAAAGCCATGTGTAATTTTTATTTACAATTCGTCATTTATCGTCGTCGTCGGCACTTTTAATATTTTAATGACAATTAAATTCATTAAATTCCTAACATATCTTTTTTTTCCCCTCCCTCTAAGTCTCAGGAATCTAAAGTTTTAGATTTGTATAAATATAAACAAGACTTAAAAGTTAACAGTAATTAGTTCACCAAAGAAGTATCACTTCTGACATGTGTACGCACGAACTATTAATTTTATTTTTTATCTACACTATCTATCTTTCAATAGACATCGCCATCCCTGCTCCAATATAAACATTGCGTGGGACATACGCGTGGGGAATATGAATCGGTCCCAATTCACATGTAGATTCCGATTTATGAATTTAAATCATGTTATATAACTTACTCATATCTCAATTGAAGAGATATTACACATTCAATTTAGCCTTTACAAACAACTAATGGAGTATATTTAGCTTCTTCAGTTAAAGAGTGTAATGTTTTCAGAGTTTCGTATGTATCAGGGTATATAAGTTTTGTATGTATTTAGGTTACGTGCATCAAACAGCCGTTCCGTAATAATAATTGTTTTATATAAAAAGTTTTATTAAAATAAGTTATTATTGTTATTAATTCTAGTAGGTTGCATACAATTAACAACTCATTTAAGGGTGACTGTATACGTTTCTATAATAAACTCTCACACGACGTTCTATAGAAGTCTATTAATAAACTCCGCTGACGGCCTCGCTGGCGCAGTGGTGCGAGTATTCGCTTTGCTAGCGGAGGTCCCGGGTTCGATCCCCGGTAGGACGTATTCAGAAAATGGTATTTTCTAATTTGTCTGAGTCTGGACTAATGGGAGGCTTCGGTCGGGGTTAATTACCACCCTACCAGCAAAGACGTACCGCCAAACAAAGAGATTTATGTCCCGGTACGATGCTGTGTGGTAATTATGAAATTATTAAATGAGGAGAGGCAAATTAAAATGCCACACGTCTTTGCTAATATTGAAACTACTTAACCTTCACAGGAATTAGCATAAAAAACGCTGCACACCTTCGTGACGCGCCTAAAGATTCACAGGTTCAACATTCATACAAAGATTGCAATTTTTCTCCGTGTAATTTGTAGAATTAGAATCTATAATCAGTTTAAAGAGTATCATTCGAAATTACGATTACTATTGTTATCTATACTGTATTATCTATGAGTTTAAAGTTATGATAAAATTCTATAGCGCTATATTTAGGTCAACCTATGAGATAGGCATCATTGAAACAGCATTATGCAATTTGTGAGTTGAAAAAGACATACTGTATTCAAATTCAATTCAATACATATATTCTTTACTAGCAATGCCCCGCGGTTTTACTCACGTAGATACCGATCTCATGGCAGTGGATAGTCTAAGAAGGATTACAGAATAATTTTTGTTAACATAAAAGTTTTACTTCACTTAGTATTTAATTACTTTCTTTTAGATTATTAGATACACAGTTAGTGTCCATTCTATTATGTTTTTGCTGTTCCTCTCCATACATAAACACGACTGACAGAGTAAGATATAGATTAATTTCATAATTTTGGCATTGGCTTATTTCTAAAAATTGCAATTAACTTGTGAACACGATTTGATTTTAAATGGATATGAGGTACAAATGAAAAACGATTGTCAAGTGTATCTTCTAAGAATTTTATTATAGCTGACCTCTCAAGTAAAGGACAAGAAAACGATTTTGTTATGTTAGTGTTTATGCACATGTATGAGTGGGCAATTATATTATGTGTGATATGATTTGGTTGTGTTGATTGCAAAGTTGGAAATGTAATGTATTTTGTTTTGTTCTAATTTACACTAAGAAAATTTGTAACTTTATCTAATCCCATTGCAGTGTATAAAGAACGGTTTCTTACCATGATTTACTTTTAAAAACGAAAGCTGTATCATCCGGAAATGAGAACACTTGCCCCTTAAGTAACTTGATATTGCAAGGACTGTTAATATAGACAAGGAAGAGTGTAGGTCCTAGGATACTTCCTTGGGGTACTCTATAATTAACGGGTAACGGGTCACTAGTGTACCCATCTACTTTAACAAACTGATTTCTGTCCGTTAAATAACTACTAAGTAGTTTCAGCGGTAAACCCCGTATTCCAATGATTTCTAAGTTTCGAATGAGATTAGTAATTGACACCGTGTCAAATGCCTTAACATCATTATGTGTGAACGTGATCACACCTGATGGTCAAGCACTAACCTGTCAGTATACAGAATACATACATATTTATCAATTAATACTAGGTTCCAAATCGATATTGAGTTTTCTACTAAGATTTTCTCAATATTTGCCCGAAGTTGGGAAAAAATTGGCGGTGTGAACCACCCCCGTGCCTTGGAGAGCACGTTAAGTCGTCGGTCCTGCGCCTGATCTTTCTCCGATCGTATTGGATTATCGGCACATTGGACTATGAGAGTGAATGAATAGAGAGTGCACATGTGTAATATGCCTGCCAATCCGCAGTGGAAAAGCATGGTGGGTCTATGCTCTAATAACCCTCTCTCATATGAGTGAGGAGACCTGTGCCCGACAGTGAAACGTTAATGGGCTGCTACTTACCTTACCTTACTAGTTTCGAGTCCCGGGTCGGGCCAATTAAAAAAATAATATTGAGTTTTCTATTAAGATTTTCTGAATATTTGCCCGAAGTTAGGAAGCTGGCGGTGTGATCCACCCCCGTTCCTCGGTGAATACGTTAAGCCGTCGGTCCTGCGCCTGATCTCTCTCCGGTCGTGTCAGCTTCCTGTTACAACGGGCTATGGGAGTGAAGGAATAGAGAGTACAGGTGTGTAATATGCCTGCCAATCCGCAGTGGAACAGCGTGGTGGGTCTATGCTCTAAAATCCGTCCCTCCTATGAGTGAGGAGGCCTTTGTCCAGCAGTGGGACGTTTATGGGCTGCTACTTACCTTTATTTGCCCGAAGCTGGGAAGTTGGCGGTGTGATCCACCCCGTGCCTCGGATAGCACGTTAAGCCGTCGGTCCTGCGCCTGATCTCTTTCCGATCGTGTCGGATTCCCGTCACATTGGGATATGAAAGGGAAGGAATAGAGAGTGCACTTGTGTACTATGCCTGCCAATCGGCAGTGGAGCAGCGTGGTAGGCCTTTGCTCTAAAACCCTCTCTCCTAGGAGTGAGGAGGCCTGTGCCCAGCAGTAGGACGTTAATGGGCTGCTACTTACCTTACTAGGTTTTCTCCGCGGTTGAGATCAACAACTACTCGGGTAATATCGCATAAGAAAGTTTTTATTATTGCTATAAAAGTGTTTCATCGCATATGGCAGACGGACAACGCGACGATTCTAATAAACACCTACTTTAAAAATAAATACATCCCGTACAACTTGAATAATGCTGTACTTAGGTAAGTGTAAACAGAGTTATTAAAAATGAGTAGTGGCTGTATTATATTTGACAGCCTCGCTGGCACAGTGGTGCGAGTATTCACTTTGCTAGCGGAGGTCCGGGGTTCGAGCCCCGGTAGGACCAATTTAGGAAACTGTATTTTCTAATTTGTCTTAGTTTTTTGAAGTCGATCCAGTAGTTTTAATGTGAAAACGTTATAAACATACATACAAAAACACAAATGTTTCCTCTTTATAATATTAGTTTAGACTATATATAGATTTTATATTACAGAAAAACTAAGTATCGACCTTCTTACACACAAAAAGGTCGTCAAAATCTAAATGGCGGTTTCTATCTGCCACGTGCAATGAATCTTTTATAGCGGTCCGTACAAAAAGCAGTTTTTATTTTATCATTAAAACATTATGCCCCTTCCCAAAGTGTAATCCTAAAAAATACAAATGGGTCTATCTACAGGGTTGTCGAGCTTACTAGTTAATTAATCTAAACTAATATTGTAAAAAGGGATATATTAGTGCTTTTATATGTATGTATGTTTGGAATGTTTTTACAAAAAAACTACCGAATTAAAATTTGTTTTTCACCATTAGAACGCTGCATTTTCATTGAGTGACATAGGCTATATAACTATCTCAAAAAAAAATAGACATCCCTAATAAAAATGGCTTAATGTAATCCAAGGTGTGAAAAAATTAGTCGAAAAAAATCTGTCATCGGGTACGCTGCGAAAACTATTATTGATAGAACAAAAAAATGTTCTACAATATTATAGAACGTATTAATATCTATAAAAAAGTCCAGGATACCATATGTCCAACTGCTGTAATTATGTCACTATAACTACATTATTACATTTTAATAGTTGACAAAATTGCCGACAATAACCAAACCATATTATTCCTCTGTATTAATCGTTATCCTATTAAATGATATTTAATTAAACACAGTTTCAATACGTGTAAAATGCTTTATAAATTATTAAAATCGGACATTCCATTTAAAAGATATAACGAATTTAAACATTATAGTATTAATATTTACATAAAAGATACCTTATATTCATTTGCTGTAGCTATGCCACTATAACTGCTTTTTTACAATTTACACGACTGAGTTTAAATCCTTGTAACTTTAGATATTAAATTATTCTTCATAATCATAATCATTATCATAAGATTGGAAATAATATGTATATTAAAAATTGACGATATAAAAGTTTTGTAATAGCCTACTTGAACGAAAGATTTATTGATTAACTATACAATTTATGCCATCATTTCTGGCTGATATTAATGAATTTATTACTATAGATTATTTCACAGTATATTACAAAAAAGGTTATTAATATTAATTTATTCGCAAAGTATATATATAATATGGAAAATTTTAACGTCATGAAAGTTAAGGATGAATTTATAATACGTAATTTTATAGTAAGCTTTCAAGTATAACCTAAGTATCCATTTTTGTAGCATAAAATCTGTTTTAAGATTTAAATGTTGAAAGGTTTTTGATAAATTATTTACTTTACTTGTATAGAAAGAAAGAAAATATTAAACGTTTCTTAAATAAAAGAAGTTATGGTCGGTAGCTAATATATTAATGAAGGTGATGAAATTAAGAATGAGAAATATATATTCTTTTGAGGGCTTCCGGTGCGTAAACAGATTACGTTAAGTATGAATAAAAATGAATATATTACCTACATAAATACATAGCATCACGCCTCATTCCCTTCGGGGTAGGCAGAGACCACGTCCTTCCCCTTGCCACGACCATTGCATATTTCCTTCGCTTCTTTAATTCTCATTAAACCTTTCATACAGGTTCGTCGGTTTAAAGTACTCTTGATCTAGCCCTTATTTGAAATATCCTGGATTTGGTGCAGGGACGTTCGCGTTGTTCTTCCCCTCCTTTTTTTGAAGTCGGTTAAAGACGGAGGAGGTTATCAATGATTTAAAAGTCTAATACGGACGAACGTAGAAAACATTTGTTTTTATACATACATAGACCTCAAAATCCGTAACTAACTTGTTTTCATTCGGAATTAATATATTTATGTCGAAGGCATGTGATACAAAATTGAAAACAATGGGTGCTTTATACAAATATCGTTTGTTTTATACTATTGCTATGTACTTAAGGTGTTGATTGTTCGGGGCCATATGTTGTGACGTTGTTCCACGTCAAATTGGCCGCATGTGGGTTGATATTTCATATCGGCCTTCAGCACGCGTTTATTATTTGTATACTACAAGTATACAACCGTTACTTCGCCAGCGTATTTCGAGTTTTCAGCGGTGGTAATATAAGAAAATTATCTATATTGGTATACTCAAGCAGAATATTTCGAACTATGCGTCGATATGGCACAGAATCACAAAAAGTAACTGTTATCTATATGATATGCGAATACTCATCTTGCTTGCAGAGGTTCCGGCTTCGATCCCCGGAAGGACCAACAAAACAAAAAGATTTGTGTTCCAGTAGGATTCTGTGTAGACACCGTAGGGGTAAATCGCTTCTTACCAGATTAGCGTGCCATCTTAGACTGTATCATCACTTACCATCAGGTAAGATCACAGACAAGCGCTAAACTGTCAGCAATAAAAAAATATCATAATAGTCACCGCACATCGATAAGATTTATTAATTTGGTTTATTATCATCTTCTACATAATTTTACCTTAACACTGTTTTATTGAATGTGAATAGATACAGGGCTTTTCCTTCTAACTTAAGGAAGTCTTGGCTTATTATTTGTTAATGACGCATTTATAGACTACAAGCCCATGGAAAGAATTGACCAGTCAAGTGAACCAACGTGAATAACGCTTAAAAGGCTATTACTATATCATAAAAAATTTTGAGCCCTATATCCTTATTGCTGAGCAGTACAGGTGAGTGAGTAAATGTTTTTTTATCCTAATATTTATATTTATAATGAACGGCTATAATGTACAGCGGTAATATTTAATAAAACTTTATAAAAAAAGTTGCCGTACATTAATTTATGATCTTTCACATACAGCAACTATCTACATTTCAGGATTTACCGAGTTATAACTGTTGTAAGATCATAAATTTATGTACGGAGACTTTTTTTATAAAATGTTACTCTACTTTATAAATGGTAACAAATAAAATATCAGGATAAAAAAAAAATTACTCGTATACTCACATGTAAAAGCTCTATCTTCCCAAGTGGTTTTAAACAAATATAATTTCTTCCAAAGTATTTATTAAAAGTCCACAAATATTTAATACAATATACTCGTATTATACACTATATTACTTTGGAACACTCATTCATATTATTCACAACACTTTAATTATTTATCACTTTACTAATTTCAACACTTACTATTAAAAAATATAACTGAACCGCCTCGAATTTTTTTTCGAAGTGTGTAGTTGCTGTTAGCCCTTCTGGGTTTGACAGCGTAACCGAGAGGGGTGGCGAGCGCAGAAGTTCTGCCGAGGGGTGGGCCCGTAGGAGGGCCCTGCTGCGTCGTGGGGAGAAAGTTGCTCTAAGGGCGCCTCCTGTGAGGCTCAGACCTAGGCTTAGAGCAACGTTTGCTGCTGCTGAAAAGGACAAACGGAGAGGAACTGCCTCGTGTATCTTTACCAGACTTTTTATATGGCTTCCCCGAGGTGGGGCGAACATAGGAAAGATACACGAAAGAGCGCTTCCGTTTCCTTTTAAACAATAATTGCAGTAAACTAATAGTTGTACTACTTCCACTTTAACAATACATCTCCCAATAAATTTATAATTGCTAACATATGTCGACATAGCGCTCAAAGTTATTTTACGATATAGTTACAGCCTTCTAAGCGTTATTCACGTTGTTCATTTCACTGGTTAATTCTTTCCATGGGCTTATAGTCTATTATACCGCCGCACCGGAAAAATATCAACTGAATCTTGTATAACTTCTATACACTATAACTTCTATTCTTTACTGCTGTATTGTTCTTTCTAGATAAGTCTTAAATACTCAAAGTTAAATGAGCTAATACAGCGCTTCATAACTGGATCGAAAATCTAAACTAAAAAAAAAAAACGGAGCAAATCGTGATTGAGTATTGGAATGTGAAGCAGGGTAGTTACTATCAAGGTACTCGAACCTCCATGACTGGCAAAAAACTGTTTTATCTTAAAATAAACCTGTTTTAAGAGCTGTTTACATTCATTCGCTTTACACTGTTTAACCCGTCTTTAAAGGTTCACGCAAAATTTATTTAAATCATAACCCAATAGTGTTTTTGGATAGCATTATTAATAATTTAGGCTAATTATTTTGCAAATGAGACACATATGTGTAAATATTTTTGTTATGTGTGTGTGAACTTTGTAGTTAGACTATGATTAGATGATGCGATAGACCCTATCCCTACCTAATCACAGCTTCGGCGCGGGAGGGGGGGGGGGGGGGGGGATAGACGCTACAATGGGGTGTTAGAAAACTACGTGAGTAACAATATTTGATATGTCATAATTAATGAAATTACCGTAACAATAACAACTCTAAACCCGACATTATTTTATAGTTATTTGCAGCGTTTTATTTAAATCTAAACACTAATAAGAAAATGAACACATATTCACACAACCTGTTAGGAGACTGATTCCGTTAACTGATATTGTTAATCCATCATGTTAGTACAGCTAAATGAAACGAAAATTTCATAAAAAATACAATACAAAAAAAGACCATCACTAAACACAACCAGCTGACGCTCAGGTCAACGACCGCACTCGGCCGCTGCTGGTGTGCGTGTACAAGAAACGATTAAATCTAGCGAAAGTGCGAAAACTGCCGCTTGAACGCACGGCTCAACGCACTTTTGCTTTGTTTTATTGTTGCTCTTACTCTTTAGAAAAGTAATGTATTTTCAATGAAATTTTCGTTTCATTTAGCTGTGCTAACATGAGTGAGTGAAAATAAACTAATAAAACGTTTTAAAAATTTGATTTTTTTTTAAATTCACGATTGATTTTTTTCCGTCCTATCATCAAAGGTCTATAAGTACTATCATCTGTCTTCGTTTTCGGGAGCTGTCTCCTAACACCTTGTGTATTTACCGATAGAAATTGTTAAGAATTTAAATTGTAATTTCAAAAAGTATATATTTTATATTATTAAAGTATATATCAGAATGAATGAAAGGAGACTGATAAAAAGGATTTATGAGTCAAGAGTGAATGCGAAAGTTGGAAGGGGAAGACCAAGGCGAACGTTCCTGGACCAGATCCAGGACATTTTAAATAAGGGCCAGGTGAAGAGTACTCTAAACCGACGAACTTGTATGAAAGGTTTAATGAGAATGAAAGAAGCGAAGGAGTTATGCAAGGATCGTGGAAGTGGAAGGACGTTGTCTCTGCCTACCCCTATGGGAATGAGGCGTGATGTTGTGTATGTATGTATGTATATATTTTATGCAAATTGTATATAAAACAGTGTACAACAAATAACGTCTTTACATATTGTAGGTGATCGGCCGCGAGAATATTGACCCTCTACACTTCACCTGTATGTAATACTAGCTTTACATTTGCTATGCGATATTCAGAGCAGAGCCAACGTACAATTACATGCGTTATCTGATTTTTTTACGATGCTCGAGTTGTTTACATTATTTATCACTTAAAAGTCAATATTATTCTCGACATACTCCAGATAGTAAACATCACATCTTAACATAATTTATTCTGCAAGTTTAAAGGACGTAGTTTTTGTACACTTTATATAGTTGTTAATAATTATAATAACGATGAGACTGTTTTTGAGATTTCCCAACCACAGATAGAGATTAGAAATCTGGTGTATGACGGCCTCTCTGGCGCAGTGGTGCAAGTACTCGCTTTTGCTAGCAGAGGTCCTAGTATCTGTGGGAGGCTTCGGCGTTGGCTAGTTACCACCTTACTAGTAAAGACATCACCAAGAGATTTGTGTTCCGGTACGCTGCTGTGTAGAAACCATAAGAGCTAAATTGCTTCTTCACAGATTAACGCGCTTTCATCTTAGACTGTATCATCACTTACCATCAGGTGTGATCACAGTCAAACGCAAAAAAATAGTGCGTGCGTACAAAACACACATGTCAGAAGTGAAACTGCATTGCCAAACTATTTTTTAAGTCTTTATATTAATACAAATGTAAATATTAAAAGTGTCGAAAATCAATACAAATATAGAGGTTTTGTCTGCCATAACGTGGGTAGTCGGGCGAGGATATTAACGTCGGATTTTTAATAAAATATTCAACACTTATAATTTTAGATAATTAATAAAGTATAACTAGATTTAAAACATTCCACCAGAACACGTAGGCGCGTGCGCACTGTATGAAATCCGAACCAGTAATGGCCGCCACCCCAACGTTCGGTGTTATGTCAGCTGTCAACCTCAAAAATGTCAAGTCCGATTCGATTGTAAACCGATTAACAATCTGTGCGCCGTTAAATAATTAATTGAAATCTCAAATAACGAATTGTAAATAAAAATTCCACATGTTATTTGTAAATATTAAAATTACCTAACCTTCTAATGGATTAGCATAAAAAAACACTACATTTTCGCCTAAAGACGTTTCACTTCAAAAGTCCTCACATTTATAATTAAACTATCTTTATTAAATAAAAGTGAGATATTTCTTGCAAATTCAAAAACGTGTAAATAAAACTAACTATTGAATGATCATCAAAAATAAATTCGCTAAAAGAATTTTGCAACAATGTTTCGTCAAGTATTTATGTCAATCAACGAATCTAGATCTAATCACAGCTACTGAGTATAATCACTTTAACATTCACGTAATCTCTTTACAAATATTTGTTTGTTTGTTTATGCTCCATCCTCCATTTACCTTACAGCTTTTTAAACACAAAGGTTATCTGAAAGAAATAAGACCGCCTTTTTATGTTGCTTGTATTTTTCGTGTAGTGTCTGTATTTTATTAATCTAAACTAATGTCATAAAGAGGAAACATTTGTGTTTTAGTTTGTAATGTTTTCACAGAAAAACTACTGGATCGATTTCAAAAACTTTTTCAACACTAGAAAGCTGCATTTCCACTGAGTGATATAGGCTTAATTACTTTTCAAAAAAA
The DNA here is from genome assembly GCA_015832385.1 of Elymnias hypermnestra. Lineage (NCBI taxonomy): Eukaryota > Metazoa > Arthropoda > Insecta > Lepidoptera > Nymphalidae > Elymnias > Elymnias hypermnestra. Next base: position 1,213,702 of record JACTOM010000020.1, on the reverse strand, counting down.
GTAGAGATCCCTAATAAAATTACATTTATGTAATCCAAGGTGTGAAAAGATTACTCATAAATATGACATCGCGTGCGCTGCGGAAACTATTGATGATAGAACAAAAACATGTTCTACAATATTATAGGACGTAGTAATATCTACTAAAAAGTTTATACTCTAATATCTAACATCTAACTACTGTATGCCACTATAACTACTTTTTACAATTTTTAAAGTTAATAAAAGTGCCGACAATAATCAAACCATATTATTCGTACCTCTATATTAATCTTTTTCCTATTAAATGATATTTTATTAAAAACCGTTTCAATACATATAAAATACTTTTTAAAATCAGACATTCCATTCTAAAACAAGATATTCAGAGAATACATTCATAAGACGGAGCTGTAAACAGTACAACATGTTATTCTCTGAATTTGACCCATTTCATCTCTCTCTCACAAAATTCAAACTAAATATCAATAATAGTCTACTTCATAAAGATTAATATTTTGAAGTAGATTACATGGTAGGTTAAATGGTATGTTTTGCTTAGTCTGCACTCACTTTTCGCTTTCTCATGTAATTATAAAACATTTGTATTATAGGAAACTGTTTTGGTTGTAAGGTATTAATCATATATTTTATTATTATTGTGTATAAAATGTACTGTTTGTTTCCAAAATAAAGCTAAAATAAAAAAATAAAAAGATATAGCGAATTTAAAAACGAAACTAAAGAAAATAATATTATAACATAATGCAGTAGTAGCGTTGGCTATATTCATTTTGTTCGCAGTTCGTTGGCCATATTCATGCAAATAAAGTGTACCACTTTATTTACAAGACTTTTTGTATTTCAGAATGACTGTTTATATTCGTTAGCACAGTTCTTCTGGAATATTCAGTATACATATCTATCCTAAAGCAATTAAAAGCTAAATGAAATAAAACTTCAGGTCAACGAAAACTGTAGACTTAGTAGACTTTGCACTTTCCACTGCCACGAGATCGGTATCTACGTAGGTGAAACCGCAAGACATTGCTAATATATATAGAATTTCATAGAGTTAATTTATATACAAAATTTTATACACAGCATATTCCGGATTAGTCTTCATTTATCATTAGGCCAAAACAGCGATATTTCCCTTCATACTTCCGCCAGGCTTTAGTGTTGAAAAGATTTGAATCCATTTATATAAGAGGTATGCCGAATTGCTGAGATAAAAAATATACGAAATGACGATAATCATCAATCATGTCTATTGTCTGGCTGTTTACTTGATGACCTTGTAGAGTTTTTCCTGGTTAACCCGTTAATTTGCAAGCAAAGTAAATTTTCCTTAACACTATATAGTATAATATCTAAAAATTAAACATTACGTCGTTTGAAAACATAGTTTAGTAAACCGCAAATTCAAAATTGTTCATAACAATCAGAAGGACAAAAAACTGTTCATAAATATATGATAAATTGCCGACGGCGTGGTCATTTCGGAAGAGACTCTGGAAGATCTTAATGCAATGCTCGATGACCTCAGCAGAGCTTCTCGACAGGTGGGCCTAAAAATGAACATGGATAAGATGAAAGTTATGTCCAATATCCATGTTCCGCTCCACCACGTCATCGTTGAGAACTCGGCACTACTACCAGCTAGGTAGATCCAATTTCGAGAAAGAGGTCAACCGCCGAATCCAACTCGATTGAGCAGCGTTCGGGAAATTCCGGAAGACTTTTTTGTCCAATATCCCTCAGTACCTGAAGACTAAAGTCTTCCAACAGTGCGTGTTGCCAGTGCTTACCTACGGATCGGTAACGTGATCGCTGACTATGGGCCTCATTTGAAAGCTCAGAGTCAGCGTGCGATGGAGAGGGCTATGCTCGGAGTTTCTCTACGCGATCAAATCAGAAATGAGGAGAACCAAAGTCACCGACATAGCCCTACGAATCGCGAACCTGCAGTGGTAATGGGCACATAGCCCAATGAACCGATGGACGTTGGGGTCCGAAGGTGCTGCAATGGCGATCCCGCACCGGAAGACGCAGTGTAGGAATACCCCCCACAGGGTGGACCGACGATATAAGGAGGGTCGCTAGTAGCCGCAAGATCAGGCCTTGTGGGCATCATTTCGTGAGACCTATGTCCAGCAATGGACGTCCATCGGTTGAAGCGACGACGACGACGTCAACGAGAGATAAATTTCCTATACTCACAGATGAAAAACACATTGAGTATACAAAAAAGATTGGACATATACAAAGAAGAAAAAAGAGGCATTTTTAGAAACTTTTAAAATTGTAAATAGTAGTTATATTGGCATAACTACAGTAGTTGGACATACAGTGTCGTGGATTTTTTTGTTGATATTAATACGTCTTATAATATTGTAGAACATTTTTTTATTCTATTATCAATAATTTTCGCAGCTGAGGTGATAACAGATTTGTTTTACACATTGGGTTACATTAATACATTTTTCTTAGGGATCCCTATTTTTTTAAGAACATAGTATAAGCCTATGTCACACAGTGCAAATGCCGCTTTCTAATGGTGAAAAAAACTTTGAAGTCGGTCCAGTAGACTTTGTAAGAAAACGTAACAAACATACATACAGTTTAGATAAAGCCTCTCTGATCATCAGAGGTAGCTTGTTCCAAAATTTAATATCCTCAACCTCATATTATGAATAGATCTCTTGAACCACGTACCATCACGGTTTGTAACCAACAAACTTTTAGAACTTATTACATAAATATGATAATATATCTAGGTACAATATTAAATATTAAATGGCAAATTTCATATCGTAATTCCATTTTTTCATATACGTTTTCCTTTGTCCGACGAAGGTCGTATAATACGCCGGCATTTAAAATCACTGCTACTAAAAACCAGTTCTTGTTTACGTGTAAGAGTAAGTGTTCATTATCAAGATGTTCTCTGCTTATATGATTTTTTTATTGAATTAAATATCAGATGTGAAAGACACACATCTGATATTTAATTTTAATTTTTGACACTTATCTTGTCTTTGCTGTGCTTCTAAATCGTCTATTATTTTATTTTAACCAACCTTTTGAATGTTTAGATTAATTAGTAATAATACACTGACTTTATCTACCTAATATGTACTTGTATTATCTAAGTCTAGAGTCCAGCGACTATACTTCGTCGTCGTCGTCGTCGCTTCAACCGATGGACGTCCACTAGGTCTCACGTAATGACGTCCACAAGGCCCGATCTTGCGCCTCCTGGCTCCAGCGGCTACCGGCGACCCTCTTTATATCATCGGTCAACCTTGTGGGGGGTCTGTCTACACTGCGCCGTCCGGTGCGAGGTCGCCACTCCAGCACCTTCAGACCCCTACGTCCATCGGTCCTTCGGACTACGTGCCCGTTGCCACTTCAGGTTCGCGATTCGTAGAACTATGTCGGTGACTTTGGTTCTGCTACGGATCTCTTCATTTCTAATTCGATCACGTAGAGAAACTCCGAGCATAGCCCTCTCCATCGCAGGCTGAGTGACTCTGAGCTTCCGCATGAGGCCCATAGTCAGCGACCACGTCTCAGAACCGTATGTCATCACTGGCAACACGCACTGTTTGAAGACTTTGGTCTTCAGGCACTGAGGATTATCGGACGAAAATATCTGGCACGGTTTCCCGAACGCTGCCCAACCAAGTAGGATTCGGCGGTTAACCTCCTTCTCGCGATTGGACTATACTTAGTTTACTATAATGTCTATTAATACACTGTTCTTGAGTTCTTGCTTAAATGCATTATACACTACTCTATATTGAGTAATTCACTTTCACTAAATCAAAAGGTTTTGTCCTTTTGAATGTTCTCTTTGTCCGTGTGACATCCAGAAGTTTAGCAGCTTTAGGCTCCACGTGATGAAGAAGTCTTTGGTAACGAGCTTTGGCAATTCTTTCGATGTAATTATTAACAAGATGTATTGTCCTTGTGAAGATTGCTATTTCTTATATACCAAGGTGTATTATCAATGTCCCTAAGTCCTTAATTTTGGAATATTTTGTATAGTTTTGCAATTGCTAGGTTTGATACATCCCTAAGTTGAATACTATATGTCCAAACTGGTATTAGGACCGTTTTATGAAGTACTAGCTTATTGAGTACTGTCAGAGCTCAAGTAGCCAATACTTCTCTCTATATTTCTAGCTCTTCACGTTGCTTTTGAGAGTTGCATCATGAGTTTTCCATCGAAGTTTTGTATCCAGCGTCATACGAAGTTACTTAGCCTTGTTGACATAAGGCAGTTTTTACCTATTAAGATAAATTGGGCGATATTTCAAAACTAAATAATTACAACTGAAATTATTATAAAAGCACCAGAAAATTCTGGTTAAATGCTCCTTGCTAAGGTATTGCCATCGAAGTTTAAAAATTTAAATTGGAAAATTCAAGTCAATTTCTCATATATTATTTTCAAGTTCTCATATATTATTTTCAATGTGCGATTGATGATGATAATAAAGACGAGTTACAATCCACAGTTACGAGGGTTCTTTCGCGCCCTGTCCTGAGAAGAGCCCACAACAAACCCAGTAGGGTAGACCTTTTATTAATTATAATATAATATCAAAATCATCATTTAGATATCAAATTCTACAATAAGATAATAAACACTAGAATATAAATCACAATTAAATAAAAAACGTAAATCACACCTAGAAATACTAAAAATAGAACACTATCACAATTGGAGATTGACGTAATTTTGAAAGTCAAAGTTCACATTGTGTTTTCCAGTGCCCAGTATTGACATTCTACCTTTTTTATTGAAGCGCTGGGCAGCGTTCAGGCCAAGTTCCTAACTAAAAAGGAATAGCTAGAAACAAAATCTATGACGAGTAAGATCCAATGTTACTTTGCTCTAACCTGTTTGAATCTAGCTGGAAGGGAGGCTTTGTAGTTACCAACCTACCAGCGAAGACCTGCTTAGGTAAAATAATAATTACATAAAAAACTGCTAGATAAAAATAATTGCGTTCAGGTACGACGCTTTGTAGAAACCATAAGAAGAAAATTACTTCTTACCAGATCACTACTTAAATTACTTACATTTAAAATTCATTAAATTCTCGTGTCGTGCGTGTCATGCCAAACTCCCCCTAAGTGGCTTCTCATAATGTTAAGGATGTTCCACCCTAGATGATTATATGGCAAAACAATATTTGTTGGGTCAACAAGTTTCTATATAACTTCGTATGCAAAATCAAGACAATATTTATTATTAGATTACATTAATATTTTAATATTAGATTACATTATTTACATTACAAAATTTACATTACATTACATAACATGACATATTACACATTTATTATTTATTTATAAACTTTATTGCACAGAGTGCAAACAGCGGACTTAAGCTACAAAGCTTTATTTACCAGCCAACCCTTCTTGTGTTAGAAAAGTCGTTGGTAGATGTGCATAAGAGTTAAAGAAAGAATACAGAGATAGACAGAAATAAAGAAAAATAAGATAAATAAAAAAACAGTAAAAAATAAACAAAAAATAATAATAATTAAAGCTAGCAGTGGTAGCAACACCATAATTGATTTAAAAAAAAAGCGATAATAGTTGTAATTGAGGTCATTCAAGCAGTGATATACTTCTTAAGAAAATTCCTTTTTAGTTGGGCCTTTAATGAATATATTGAGGAGGCTTTTCTTATCTCTTGCGGCAGCTCATTCCACAGGCGAACTGCATTTTTATTTCATCAACATTTATAGGCAGTGACCTCCTTGTAAGTTTAAAAGAAAACCTCTATTAGGAGGACTCTACACAGATTAGTTGTCAGGTGTTATGACACATTAAATGTAATATAACATTTGTAGTTTGCAAATAAAATATTTAATCAATTGAAAATCATTTAAAACCCGAAACTCTTGATTAATAATTCCTCAGTTACAAATAATTAGTCTTATACGAGTAAGGAAAGTCAACATAACAATTCCCCCAACTAATACACGTATAAGTGTAGTAAAGATAACCCACACTCAACAAGATTTAATAAGCAAACGGTGTAGCCTTATGATCGCAGAGAAGCTACTTCATAAACACTTAACTAACTTCTCCTGAAGTTGCAGCTAAATTTGTTAGACGTATATTAGTTACAAATAAGTCAATATTTTAAAACTGCCTCATTGGTCTCGTGGTTAGCATGTTTGACTACAGACATGAGGTCCTGAGTTCGAGTCCCGGGTCGGGCCAATTCAAAAATCAATATTGAGTTTTCTATTAAGATTTTGTAAATATTTGCCCGAAGTTGGGAAGTTGGCGGTGTGATCCACCCCCGTGCCTCGGAGAGCACGTTAAGCCGTCGGTCCTGCGCCTGACCTCTCTCCGGTCGTGTCGGATGGCCATCACATCGGACTTTGAGAGTGAAGAAATAGAGAGTGCACTTATGTACTATGCCTGCCAATTCGCATTGGAGCAGCGTGGTGGGTCTATGCTCTAAAAACCCTCACTCCTCGGAGTGAGGAGGCCTGTACCCAGTAGTGGGACATTAATGGGCTGCTACTTACAATATTTTAAACAGGTAATACGCTTTTGACAAATAACTATCCTAAGGTTCAACAAAATTAGTCGGTAATATTAATTTTAAATACTCATAAATTATTATTGTTTAACGATGGCGCAAAAGGTGAGAATGGAAAAGCCTGGCTGGTGAGAATTTTTGAAGAATATGAGAAAGTGAAAAAAGAAATAATAGAAAAAGAAGGTAGTCATAGAGGCAGGATGATGGGAGAAAAGCGTAATAATTGTAACAAGTAGAGCTATATTGGAAAATATATTGTGAATAATATATACAACACATATCTAACACAAAATTGTTCCTTTTTCTTCCGTTGTTGACTCTGCAACCATGGCTTTAGACCTCCTCATTCATAAAAAGGCATGATGCCCTAGTGATGAGACGTACGGGGCCTCTTTCAAAAAATTGCGGATTTGAATACAAAGTAGGCATCATTAAGATTCTCCTTACGAACGTGATTTTGCCTTCTAATCCATCGTTGTGCTTTTTGGTGAAGTATAACATTATCAGTAAACCTGTGCGTGTCCCGGGAGTACTTCTCGGGCATTAGTAAGGATACTAATGCCAAATGCCAGGCGCCAAGCCGCAGTGGAGCAACATAGTATATGCTTTAAAACCTCTCTTCTACAAGCGAAGAGACCTATGTCCAGCAGTGCGACGTTATTAGACTGCTATTTACACAATCATCACCAATTATATATTGGGACCACAGCTAAATTTAGCAAGTGGCTTTTTTCATGGTGTAGGCGATCACTAAGAATGGATGCAAATGGAACAGCTTACGACATATAAAGCTGCCTGGATTTCATTACTTCATCAAATACTTCGTCCAAATTATATTTCGTGATGACATCTCTTTAAATTTTGTTAACGTTGATAGAAATTCGTCCTTATTTCACATTTTTGTCTTTTTTGGTATCTGTGTCAAGAGCCAATATGATCTGAACTAATATTTCAAAGAGACATGAAATATAAAATGTCAGGTTGGTTAGTCTCTGTTGCAGCCCACAATAATCTTAACATTTGATGACACAATCTAAGGTGGTAGCCTGCTAAATTGATAAGAGAAAATTTACCTCTTAATAGCATATCTTTATTGCTTGACCTTAACTTGCTTGCTGACTCTTAAATTTATTCTACCGGAAATAGAACCAGGTACCTAATGCTAGCAAATCAAATACTCGTCTAATTACGTATTCAATGTTTCTGTCAACAAACTCAGATCAACGTCTATTAGTAGAGATGATATAGAGATTACCCGGTTCATCAGAAGCCTAACTTACGTCTAATCTCACAATGGTCACATCAGATTGACTGCGGAATTTGTAGAATAGAGATTGCATGCGTATTTGCTCTCATTTGTTCACTATAACTATTTCTTTTGGTGTATATATAAAGCTAATTTCTGTTTGAAATTGGCCGCCATAGCTGGAACAATATCAACTGGATTAACATTATTCATGAGCTTCCATTATGTTTTATTATAGGAATTCATAACACTAAACACATAAAAATATGCAAATCCGAATCGTAGCAGGTTTTTTTATTGGTTTTAAGTACGTTAAAATGTCATCTTGTGGTGTCTATTTATATAAAGCGCGAATTTTTTTCTACTTATATCCGTTAAAGATTAAGATGTGCCCCAAAAGTATTTACCACATTGTACACAATGGTGCAATTTTACTATTTGCTACTCTTTGCGGAGAGTTTCTGGGTTCGAATGTTAACAAAGTAAATTTATGAAAATTCGCTGCGTCTGGACTGGACTGGCTTCGGACGTGGGTAATTACCATCATTTTTTATTGGTGATAGGTTAGTCCTGGACTGTGATCACACCTGATGGTTCATGCTGATATAATCTAAGATTGAAGCGAGCTAGCATGATCATCAGTAATTTACCTTTTATGTTTTCAACACAGCGTCGTATCGGAACGAATAATGTTTTTGTGTGACAGCACGTTTTTGCTGATAGGGTGATAAGTAGCTACGATTTGAAACCTAGCACCATTCCTAAGTCAAATTAGAAAATGCAATTTCCTAATTTCGTCCTGCCGCCTAATCTGCCAATAAAGCGAGGCCACCATTGCGTTAGCGAGGACGCCTTTGCGTTAGCGATGCCACCATTGTGTTAGCGAGACCACCATAGTGCCAGCGACGCTGCCATTGCGCCAGTGAGGCTGCCAAACCCAATCAGGAAAGATTTGCCGTCAAGCAAAAATTGCTTTCCGGTACGATGCAATCTAGAAACTATAAGATTTAAATTATCTCTTCGCATTATCGCGCTTTTGTATCAAACTACATCATCAGTTGTGTCACATTACGATCACAATCAAAAGCTAAAAAAACTTTCTGGAAATACACGGTTTATGCGGCGGGAAACCTAATTTCAAGTATAGTATCAATACATTTGTTGGTCAAACATAAATGCCAACGCTCTCCGGGCCAAGTTCACGGCGAAATACTGGTATGGCGTTACATAACAAAATGATATCTGCGCCTTTAGTACTATTAAATTAAATACAGGTTTCGGGTACAATTTAGGAAGTTATACCCGGTAAAGTAGGTAAGAGAAAATTGAGTCGATTACAGATGGATAATCATTTGTATATCCAACTATTTCGCCGCTACTAACCACCTTAAGAATAAGCAGGGCAAATGAGTAGTTTTTCACTTTAAGAAGAAGCAGAGCAAATTTAGGAAATTACACTTTTAAATTTGTTTAAGTCGGTATTGGTAGGAGGCTTCGGTCGCGGTTAGTTAACACACTAGCAATAGAAATAAAAACTTACCTTCAGTTATGATACTGCGTAGAAATCAGAAATGTATGCCTGTTTGCCTCGCCCGATCACTCTTTTCGTAACGCTCTCGTCACACATTAACCAAATTACTCCTCAATCAAGCGTGCGTAAAGATATTTAACTTCAGAAACAATAAAATATAACATATATTATTTATAAAGGAGTACATTCCCCTTCACTCCTACTTGTCGGAATATTTCTGTTCCGATTACCGACAGTATTGATCTCCTTGGTGTAAACTTATCTTCTACACTTAACTTCCGGCAATGTATCGAGTCCAAAGCACAAACTGCAGCCAAATAGCTTGGTGTGCTCAATAAGGTCAAACATTACTTCACGCCGGAACAGCTTTCGAATTTATACCAAGCTCATGTTCGATCATGCATGGAGTACTGTAGCCACCTTTGGGACGGGTCTGCCAAGTACCAGCTTGATGCTCTGGATTCGGTGGATAACCGGGCCAGGAGACTCATAGGCGACAAAAACCTCGATAAGAAAATGGTAAGCCTGCAACATCAACGCAACGTTGCCTGTCTGTCGGTATTCTACAGAATTTATTTCGGAGAGTGTGCGCAGGAACTGTACGATCTTGTTCTTCCGTCATCTTTTTACTTAAGATCATCAAGGCACAGAAACGATTGGCATCGGTACGTAGTGGACATCCCACAATTCCGTACCAAGCGTTTTACCCAATTGTTTCTGAACCGCACCGCAAAGGAGTGGAATGCTATACCAGCTTCCGTGTTTCCTGACTCCTATAGTCCGGGTACTTTCAAAAGCAGAGGGAATAGGCATCTCCTAGGCAAGCGCGGTCCACCATAGGCATCAACACTTAACATCAGGTTTGATTGCAGCCAAGCGCAGGCCTGTTATGAATATAAAAAAAATATATATATTTTTAAACCAATTTCAGTTCGATACTTTTGAAAATTTTTATACGGTATTTGAATTGAATTTTACCTTTGCCTTCATATTTTACAAATACCCTTACCATTTCGAATATTTGTAAACCAAATAAAGTTTCATTTCATTTGTTTAGAACATGATCATTTATATGCGCGACTTTTAACATTTTCTTCAACGAGTATTTGGAGTTTTCCTGTGAGACTTTCTCGAGGCCAATTTATTCTTAAATATACGATTCTATTTACATACGTAAATAATTTTATACATATAAAAAAGTTAAAATAAACTGTACGAAAATAAGGCTTCTAAACGTAGGCATCGATATATTTTATCATAATTCGCTTACCGTTTGATTCAACCTTCAAGCATCTAAGTTCAGGGACCTCTATTATGTTTAGATAACATCGTGGTGTCCAAACAGTTATCAAAAGCTCTAGTTTACTGTAACGTAAAATTTTTAGGTGCTTCTAAGAGTAACTAGCTGAACCCGCGACTTCGTCTGCGAGGAATGGTTTTTGGGTAGCATTTTCATTAATTTAGGCAAAATATTTTACAAATAAGAAACATACGTATAACACTCCCACAACCCACCTTACTGCAATTTCGTAAAATCCGTTCTAATTCCTACTAAATTTCAAGTCTCTAAGCCTTATGGTTCCAGAGATATCGTGAGTCAATAATTAAAACCCCCGCAACCCCCCTTGCGGGCGGAATTTTGCAAAACCCGTTCTTAGCTGACCTCTACTTGACAAAAGGAATATTCCTACCAAATTTCAAATCTCTACGCCTTATGGTTCCAGAGATATCGTGATAAGTCAATAGTAACTATACATGAGCACAATAGGAACTAGATACTGCAGTCGAAACTGGATATAACGACATTAAACGGACAGTATATTTCGGACGTTATATCCGATAGTTGTTATAAGAAATATACACAAGTAGTCGTACTAATAGTGATATGTATGATTGTAGTATGGGAGTAGGTTATTTTTGAAGTGAAACTTCTTTAGGCGCATGAGTATAAAATTTTTACGGATGAAACACGCGCTTAGCGTCACGAAGATGTGCAGCGTTTTTAATGCTAATTGCAATAAAAAGGTTTGAAGGTTTAGTAGTTTTAATATGTATAAATAACATGTGACATTTAATATATTATTTTTCATTAAATATAAAATATTTCACAAATTCTCTTTTCAAAATTTTAAATTAAATAACAATATTTTTTTGATAATTTCTAATATTGACAAAAAACACGCGGCATTCTCATTTACAACTCGTCATTTCAGATTTCAATAAATTATTTGTATTAATTTTCGACATTTTAAATGTCTTAATGACAATTAAATTCCGAACATATAAATCACGGAAATTTAAAGTCTTAGATTTGTATAAATATAAACATTAAATATAAAAATTGCTTTGCCAAAGAAGTTCTGACATGTGTACTTTGTACGCACGCAATTTAAAATAATTTTTTTTAACCAACTTCAAAAAAAGGAGGAAAGGTGGTGCTCGTCATGGGTTCCCATTTTTTTAATCCAGTTCTGATGATAGCATCCATGAGAAAACCGGATAAGTGTTAAATTTGCACTAAGCATGTGCGCGACAAATGGACGAATAACTCAAGATCACGCCAACCGATTACAATGATTCTTTTTTTATTGGAAAGTATCTTCAAGGGTTGTTTTATGATAGTTTGATTAGGTTCTGATGATGGATTCCATGGCAAAGTGACGGAACTCTTCAATTCTTAGGAACAAATTAAAAGATACCCGGCAGAATCTTTTATAGGCTTTCCTGATATTTGAGTCACCTATCGTAACATCGGTATGGTCAAGTAATTGTCGTAGTTAAATATGAAGATCGATGGAACTCCTCAACGCCTTACAGTAAGGGTGCGATTTATGGCAAAATAAAACTGTCTGTAATCAATGACCTTACGTTTGTTGCTGCATTGCAATATTATACGGTGTATTACGTGCGAAGCGGTGGTAGCAGAGTNGTTCTCTCTTATTCTCCGACATATATATGTATATATATATATATATATATCACATTTATATTTAATGTTGATAAATTTTTCGGACAGTACTAGATTACAAAGATAATTTAGTAGTTCAAATCATGATAAAAGTGTATTGTATTTCGTCGATATTTCAACCCAATTACATAGGTCGTTGTCACGACATAACTACTGTAGGTTTTTGTATGTCATTGAACCACGAATATTTAAGTTTAATTTAGGTAAATGTTCCCAGGATTTGTTCGAACGACCCTATCACCAAGATTACTACTGTCTTATGACTAAGCTATCATAGCTTCTTTAGCCTGGTGTATAGTATTCACTGCCTTGTTATGCAAATATTATTAATCAATATTTAATAGATTCTAAGTTCTTGGTACGGTGGCCTTCTAAACCAACTGAAAACAAACTTGATAGGTCAATGCCAAAACAAATTGCACTGCAGTTAAATCGATAGTTCATTTCGTCGTTTAATATCATTGTTTATGCAACGTTTGATCAAGTCAAACAATAAAAGGGTTACACGTTATGGCACTGTGAACACATATAACTTTGAGTAAATTTTTAATGACACGTTACACTCTCGTAACACATTTACCAGCATACACAAATCAAGCGTGTGATAGTATTTATAAAATAGTTTATGAAATATTTCAAATAGAATAACATTTTAAATAAAGGATACGGTTCGTCATTTGACTAAATCGTATAATTCACAATATAGTTCGCATTGGTGAATTGGTAAACAATGTAAATGATGCCAATTTGGGATATTATTATTATGTTTTATAAACGATTATAATTACTTAAACTATTTTAATTTTAATTATTAAAAACTAACAGGGAGTAGTCGTTTCTCAATAAATAAGATAAATCAGAAATGTATTTGGCGCCAAACACTCTCATTGGTGTTTTGCCGTAATAGCCTCATTAGTTGGAAAGCTATTTATAGTCGTCGGAGTAAGTTGAGTTCTCGATTTAAGCTTTACGACATGGACATCCCATGGAGTAAAGAAGCTAAATATCATGGAGTTACCCTGGATAAAACCATGAACTTTAGTAACCACATTCGCAATGTTCGTGGCAGAGCCGCGTTTGTGCTTGGTGGATTATCCCCTCTCATCTGCATGAAAAGTAAAATGTCACTTCGCCACAAGGTGACACTCTACAAAACTTGCATCCGCCCCATCATATCGTACGCCAGCATCGTCTTCGCACACGTGCCAGACTGTAGACTGGCCCGTCTGCAGATGCTGCAAAGTAGATTCATGAGGATGGCCACGGGATGCCCCTGGTACGTCCGAAATGTCGACCTACATAGGGACTTAGAACTCCCCACGATAAAGAGTTATTTCAAAGAGCTCTCCGAAAATTATTTCGAGAGAGCCATCAATCATAGGAACCCACTAGTGGTTAACGCGTCCTCTCAACCGCCTCAACGTTCCGCCTAGGAAGAGACGGCCTAAATATGTCCTTAACGACCCCGACGATACGGTAACTATCGACAATCTACCATACCAGGTAGGGACAAACACATACACAAGCGATACACAGCGACTCCGCCGGCGGAGTCGAGGTTACCGATTTCTGACGTCATCCGGACGTGGACTTCACCCACGTTCCCGGGGGCGCTTCTGATTCTCCTTTTTCAGGTGATATTTCTGCGATAACGTCGCTCCAAGCCGAGGCTCGGTCTCGCAGGAGACGCTCTTGGAGCGGCGTTTCCCCGAAACGAAATGTGGCGGCCTCCATAAGAACCCGTCTTCCTTCTGGTTACGCTGTAAAATCCAGTAGGGCTAACAGCTAAACACAGTCCGAACAAAAAAAAAAGTTGAGTTCTCAATTTTGTATCAACATTAACCACGGGTTGTTGTGTGTCAGTAAAAAGAGCTGCTCTGCGATATAAAGCTAAGTGTATTTCTTTAAATTACAACTGATGTCTTTTTAATATGTAATAATGATAATTGTGTAATATTTGTGTTTGTATTTAATGATAATGGATGTTGATGATATCATTTACTGTAATTTATATTAAATATAACATGGATAAAAACAAAAGAGTAAAAGACTATGGAGTTCCTTGCCGGATTTTTCTCCATCTAGTCTGTAGGTTGACAAAAAGAGTTTACTGGAAGTAAAAAATGTTTTAGTTTGAATATCGACCTTTTATTATGAAAATCCTACTTATTTATTTTTTTAATAATTTTCATACAATAGTTAAAATTAATAATTATTAGTATCCTTTATAGTGTTATTTTTGACACGTGCATAAAGAAGTCTTACTTCAAAAGTTTATTACGATTACAACAGCCTATATATTATAACAGACACTGTACATAGTCACACGTTACTCAGTAAAAATGATTACAAAATATATACTACTTTGTGCCCAGATTCCCGCCAAAGCCAAATGTCAAAAACGAATGTTAGTTGTCAATGTCAAATGTCAAAACAGATGAAAAATAAACAATAGTATTCCTTTATATTTACATAATGTGATTTCTGAACGATCGGATGAACATCAAACGATTGGCGTTCAAAACCAAAAAATGAAAAAAATATGTATATATTACAAAATATTGATATATCTATGATGGCTTAGTAATAAAACGCGTGGATTACACGCAGCGTGAACTCCCTTAGATAAATCACGGATTCAAATCAACAGCTTGATTGCTCTTTTCAATCCAACGTTGTCTGTGTGTAGCCTGCCCTTCCGAAATGGTGCAGCAGCATGATGGGTCTGAGCTCTAAAATCCTCTCTTATATGAATGGGGAGATCTATGCCTAGCATTGAGATGTTAATTGGGCGCTGTTAACCTTATCTACCTTACTAAAAGTAATTTATAACATGAATTTGGAATAAAATTATATATAGTAAATATAAACTAATAATATTTCATTTCCTCCGCGTGTTTGCACTTTTTTTTATTGCTAACTTGTAATCTCACCTGATGGTAAGTGACGATAAAGTCTAAAATAATAGCGCGCTAATCTGGAAAGAAGTTATTTACCTCGTAATGGTCTCATACAGCAGCGTAACTAAATCTTTTGCTTGGCGGTAACTAGCTACGGCCGAAGCCTCCCAACGTTCAAAAAAACATGCAAATTAAAATAATACTCCTAAATTTCCTTGCAATTATGCTAAAAGCAAGTACCCGTAAAATAATTTTGTCGTAAAGGACGTTTGAAAGTTAAACCTATTTAGTTGTTCCGCAGTCAAATATCATTACCGTATCATGATATTTTCATAATTCATATTATATTAACAGAATTAAATTACAGAATCATCGTTTTTTAAGAAAGATTGACTTTATTTTAGTGCTTTATGCTCGAGATCGCATACCTCTCGTCGAGCTTCAATCAGGCAGAGTTCCTGCAATTTAAAAATTCTTGTACTGTGTGTCTTCAACTAAATGTATGTATATATGAGACACTTTTATATTAAATAATGGCTTTATAAGTTGCTGACTTCAAACATCTAAAGATCTAACAGAGAAGGCACGCCTTCTTCCGTTTCTGAACGCGAGTCTGGTTTATGGGTACATCAGCTTCCATTTGCATCCATAGGTACCTTGTTCGACAAGATGGCGTTATGTATATCTACGTGTCTGCGGCTGGGTATGAAAAGAACAGAGTCCCATCATTGAAAATGTCTTGTCTTCGTAGCGCTGGTCGTCTCCCGAGATATGCCGTCATCAACGACATTATCAAAAGGACTTGTCACCATTAATGTGCCGGCTATTCTCGAGCCGAATGGAATTGCGCGTGATGATGTTAAGAGACCTGATGGTGATGGCATGTCGTTGATGCCTTGGAAAAAAGGAAGGTCGTTGGTACGAGGTGCTGCTTCCAAATCAGCGGAAGCGGCGGCATCATTAGCTGAAAACGCCAAGAGGCGCAAATATGAGAGCCTTACCTTAGAATACATATTTGTGCCTTTTGGCGTGGAGACATTGGGACTCCACTTGAGACTAAATTGGTAAAGAAACTTCATCACGCTTATTTGATGTCACCCGGGAACCTTTTACGCTGGGAAATGCCTTTACGCACACTGCCTGCCTGCACCAGCCTGTATTAAAGAGATCCGTGTCCCCTAGACAACCATTTCTTCAGGTGTGGACGGATCGCCCCCACCGTAACCAGAATCACGATTAGTGCTCTCTCTGATAAAGACCCAACATCGTTGGCACCCGTTGGTGCCCGTTCGGTACTTGCAGCCGCCCTGCACCGATAGGTGGCTGCTTGTTAAGTTTATATAGAAAGTCAAATTAAAAATTAATTTAAAATAAAATTTTACTTTTAAGCAATAATTTAATTTCATACAGACTGACACGCTATAGATAATTGCAAAATGTGTCAACTTTAGTATAAAATGTGTTCAAAACTTATCCGGAACAAAAGGAGTTTGTAATCAAAACAATTACACTTCGTGCGTACAAATTAGACGTCAAAAGTGAAACTTTGGCAAACTAATTATTAAGTCTTGTTTATATTTATACAGATCTAAAACTTTATATGCGCGAGACTTAGGTGCTAGGAATTTAATGAATTCAACGGTCATTAAAACATTCTAAATTTATACAAATAATTTATTCAATCTCAAATGACGAATTGAAAATAAAAATGCCACCTGTTTATTTGTCAATATTAAAAATTATACCTGTTTATTTGTCACTTTGGGGTAATGCTGCTGATATAGATGCCATATTTGTACTGCAGAAAAGGGGTAACAATATGGGTCCAAGAGAGTCGCTAAGAAACAAATTGAAGGCAATTAACATAATGACATTTCACTGAGTATATATATTATAACACTTGTTGTACGTACATAAAAACATGTACATCATATAACTTACGAAACCAAAATAAACTTGTTATAAATTCTAGTAGGCTGCATAAGATTAACAACTCATTTAAAGGTAACTGTATACGTTTCTATAATAAACTCCCACAAGACTATCAATTAATAAATCCAAAGTCTTTGTTAAAAGAAAGTTGATAGAAAAATCGTATTATAAGTTGCAAGATTACCTAGACGATAGAAACGCGTGGGAGTGAACGAATTGCTCTAATTTAAATTAAAATATATTAAACTAGTATGATATTGTAATGATGATGGTAACAAAAAAACCCGACTGAGTTTGTTGTGGATTCATCTCGGATCGGGGCGCGAAGGAACCCTCGTAACTTTAGATTATAAGCCGTTCTTGAGTACCATCATCAGACGTATATTAAAATCAGAGTGTGGAAAATATATAATTTGACGATTCAAAAGTGCTGTAATATGCCTACTTGAATAAAGTTATGTTTGATTTGATTTGATTTATTAATTAAATTTTGTTTCTGAATTTAAATGTTATTTGTAAATATTAAAAATACCTAAACTTCAAACAAATTAGCATAATAAACGCTGCATATCTTCGTGACACTATTCACACGTTTCATCATAAAGAAGTTTTACTTCAGTAAATAGTATTCCTATAAATTTAATTGATTTATTGACGACCATCAAATATTATACAGGTAGGACTAGTTTCTGAGGGAAAGCGGAATTAGTGTTTTTTATAACATTCCAAGCATATTTTTCGCACCTTTTGAAACATCCCTGGACTTCTACAAATATTGCAAAACCAAGATTAGCCAAATTAGTCCAGCCGTTTTTGATTTTGGAGAGACTAACAAACAGCAATTGATTTTTATACATATAGATATTGTGGGAAATTCAATCGCTGAAAGTGTCATTCTTCTTATTCGATTATTCATTATTGATTTCGTACTTAGTTTCACTAAGGATGTATAAACTGACATGTTCATGAAACTTGTGTGTGTAAAGCATCTGTATATTTCGAAATGAAGTTGAATGTCTCAAAAAAATTTCACCCATAACATGGTTCTGTAAGAAATCGAAGCCTAAACCTATCGAAAGACTCCCAAGCCGTAAATTACACTATCGAGATCGTTTTTACTAAATGCACTACTCGATGTGGAACATTTAATGCGAATCGAGATAATTATTTTAATAAATCATTAGAATAATTATGGCGACCTAGATAAAGTTAACAATATTTTAACGAATTATACATAAACATGTATAAAATATTAAACACACAATCATAAATACTCACAAACACACAAGTAAACGTGCAAAACACACACAGATTTAAAGATTAAACAAGATTTAAACACGTACTTCAGTTTAAAGATATTTATTTCTCAAAAAAATTACAAGTTTTTATTTAAAATGTGTAAATTACAATTATTAAGTCTTTCATACTTTGTCTGTAAAACTATTCCTCTTTCAAGGAGAGTCTCCTAAAATACAGGTATTTAACAGGTTAGCGTATGACTAATCTCACCAGATGAATGGCCCAGGACCGTCGTCTGCCCCCCTAGGGATAACCTTTGGGCAGCAATAGAAAGGTTCCTAAGATTGTGGACGGCATGCCGGATACTCCAGGTATGCAATCTTTCTAAAGTGAAGAAAAACAAAATATAGAGGGCCCTCATCTCTAAGGACATCGCTGCGCTTGAGCATTTTTAGTCGGTAAAAGTCGGGCATAACCCAGAAAAAGTCTCCCGTGATAATCTGAGTATCCCTAAAGGTATTCTGCTGCAGAAGAAATGGTAAGAAATTACTTACCTCCTATGGCTTCTACACAGCATCGTACCGGAACACAAATCTCTTTGCTTGGCGGTATGCCTTTGCTAGTAGGGTGGTAACTCGCCACGGCTGCTTCCCTCAGGTCAGGACTTTAGAATATACAATTTCCTAAATTTGCCCTACCGGGGATCGAACCCGGGATCGAAATCGTTAGCAAAGCGAGTACTAACACCACAGAGCAGACAAGGTAGTCAAAAATACAAATGTTTGTAATAACATTTAGTTGTTAACAATGTAATGTACTTTATAAAGTTTTTTAACCTGTATATGAAATATTTTTGTTTAATTTAAATAGTCTTTAACGCCTCATCGGTCTACCGGTTAGCATGTTCGACTACAGACATGAGGTCCTGGGTTCGAGTCCCGGATCGGGCCAATTTTAAAATCAATATTAAGATTTTCTCAAATTTTTGCCCGAAGTTGGGTAGCTGGCGGTGTGATCCACCCCCGTGCCTCGGAAAGCACGTTAAGCCGTCGGTCCTGCGCCTGACCTCTTTCCGGTTGTGTAGGATTCCCAGCACATCGGCCTAGGAGAGTGAAGGAATAGAGAGTGCACTAAAGTCAAAGTCAAAATGTCTTTATTCAAGTAGGCCTATTACAACACTTTTTAATCGTCAAATATCGTTTTTTTTCTATTTATTATTTAAATGAATGACTGATGATAACATAAAAGAACGACTTACAATCTAAAGTTACGAGGGTTCCTTCGCGCCCTGATCTGAGAAGAGCCCACAACAAACTCAGTCGGGTGTATGTTTTTTTTTTCGTTATCATCATTACAATATTTAATTTTAAAATATTCGATATCTATATACATATAGAGCAATTCATTTACTCCTACGCTTTTTGTCTTCTAAGTATTCTTTCAAATTATAGAATGATTTCTCAATTAGTTTTCTTTTAATAAAAGATTTAAATTTATTAAGAGACATTTTTGTAACTTCTTCTGGGAGTTTGTTATAGAACCGTATACAGTTACCCTTGAATGACTTGTCAATTTTATGTAGCCTACTAGAATTTACAGCAATTTTATTTCCATTTCTTAAGTTATATGAGGTGCATTCACTTTTCTTCCTAAAAGAGTCAATATTTTTATGGACGTACAACAAGTTTTCTAATATATATACGCCGTGAACTGTCATTATTTTTACTGCTCTGAATTTGTTTCTTAGCGACTCTCTTGGACCCATATTGTAGATCGCACGAACGGCCCTTTTCTGCAGCACAAATATTGCATCTATATCAGCAGCATTACCCCAAAGTAAAATGCCATATGACATAATGCTGTGAAAATAACTGAAATAGACCAGCCTGGCAGTTTCAACGTCCGTAAGACGGCGAATTCTTTTAACCGCGTAAGCCGCAGAGCTGAGCCTGTTCGATAGACCTCTTATATGGGGCCCCCACTGTAGTTTACAATCTAAAGTAATGCCTAGAAAAACGGTACTATCTACCAGATCAAGTTCCTCATTATTAAGTTTAACAATGGTTCTCACTTGCTTTACGTTTGGTAATGTGAATTTAATACATTTTGTTTTTTTCCCGTTCAGTAATAAGTTGTTTGCTTCAAACCATTGTACTACTTTATTGAGCGAATTGTTTACCTCGTCAAAATCTGTTTGTTGTCGATTAACTTTGAATATTAGAGAAGTGTCATCAGCAAACAAAACTATCTCATGACCGTCCTTGACAAAATAAGGAAGGTCATTAATGTAAATGAGGAACAGAAATGGTCCTAATATGGAACCCTGTGGAACACCTAGTTTCGTTACAGACCCTTCTGAAAGTTTTCCATTAACACAGACCTTTTGTGTTCTATTAGTTAAATAGGAACTCATCAGGTCTAATGCAGCGTCTGTGATGCCATAGTGACGTAATTTCCCGATCAGAGTTTCATACTGGACACAATCAAAGGCCTTAGACAAATCACAGAAAACACCAAGCGCGTCTCGTGATTCCTCCCAGGCCTCGTAAATATTATGTAATAACTGTACACCAGCATCGGTTGTTGAACGAGCTCGCGTAAATCCAAATTGCTTACTGTGTAATAGATTATATTTTTGAAAATGTTGTAGCAATTGGTTCAATATCATTTTTTCGAATACTTTACTGAAAGTCGGAAGAACCGATATTGGTCTAAAGTTAGAGGGGTCTGAAGTACTGCCCGACTTAAACATTGGTATAATTTTACTGTACTTCATTAAGTCAGGAAATATACCCCAATCTACACAGTTATTAAAAATTTCAGCCATGTCGTCTGCAAGGATGTCAATTAATGATCTTGCTAGGTTAACAGATAGACCCCATAAATCATTTGTTTTCTTATTATTGATTAAATTAAATGACTTAATAACGTCCGAGCTATTGACATGGTGGAATTTGAAAATATTATAACATTGAGGCACACTACAAGCCAGCCAAGAGAGAGCAGTGGATGGTGATGAGTTCAGAGATTTAGTCGTCGAGATAGGAGCGCTAGTGAAGAATTCTTCAAATTCATTAGCAACTTCTGAATCCAATGTAATGTTCTTATTGTCTATCTTAAGATTGAATTCATTAAAGCGCGAGGATGCTTTTCCTGTTTCTTCATTGATGATCCTCCATGTTGTTTTAATTATATTACTGCTATTTTTAATTCTAGATTTAATGTATTGTGATTTTGCTAAAACACATTTCTTTTTAAATTCTTTAGAAAGTGATCTTACATAATCTCTGAATTCGTCACTAATGTTATATTCACGCTTGTCATACAGCTCATATAACTTTTGTATACTTTTGTGTAGATCAACTGTTGCCCATTCACTGAATGCCAATGTGTCAGTACACATGGCCGATTTACTCTTAAATATAGAATTAAAAATTTTATTAAATATGTTAAAAAAACGGTTGTACTTCATTGGGATTCAGAGAATTCAATAAAGAAGTAAATTCCAGTTTAGTATTAGGTTTGATCTCATTCGCTCTATACGCTCAGTAGTGATTGGGACATAAGTGATTTTACGTTGTACGTCGTACGCACTTGTGTACTATGCCTGCCAATCCGCAGTGGAGCAGCGTGGTGGGTTTAAGCTCTAAAAACCCTCGCTCCTCGGCGTGAGGAGGCCTGTGCCCAGCAGTGGGACGTTAATGGGCTGCTACTTACTACTTTTTTACTTTTTTAACGCCTAATCCTTCTCCGGTCATGTCGGATTGCCGTCACATCGGACTATGAGAGTGAAGCAATAGAGAGTGAACTTGTGTACTATGCTTGCCAATCCGCACTGGAGCAGCGTGATGGGTCTTCGCTCTAAAAACCCTCTCTCCTATGAGTGAGGAGACCTGTGCCCAGCAGTGGGAAGTACTTACCTTACTTTTTTACCTTAAACGAATTCCACATAATTTGTTCTCAGATACATCGAGTCTTCAAGGAAAATTAACGCTACATTTTAATTGTTTAATAATTGCAATAGTAGAGTTAATTAAAATGAAAAAAATGTGTAATTTTTTGCGAAATGCGTCCATGTGAAAGTGTTTTTGGGTAGCATTTTAAGTCAATTATTTTAGAAACAAGACACAGATTTAAATACTTTAATGAGCCATTTATAGTGTTTCAGTTCAAAGAGCTTATTGTCCTTTTCTTAGGCTTTAGACTATCTATGTACCAAATTTCATTTCAATCGGTTTAGTACCTTGGCCTGAAAACGCGACAGACAAACAGAGTAACTTTCGCGTTCATAATATTAGCAAGAATTGTTATTTTATTATCTAAAGAATTAAAATATTATATCAATCAATCAAAAATAAGTTTCAAACTTCTAGTTCTAAGAATGACGATAATTGCATCCATTACAACTATTTTTTCGCATTATAAAGTTGCATATGTCCTTTCTCAGGGTCTAGACCATCTGTATAATAAATTTATTTTAAAATGGTTTAGTAGTTATGGCGTAAAAGCGTGACAAACAGAGTTACGTTCGCATTTTAACATTAGTAAGGATTAGCTTTTCCACATGGTTCGGCGCTGTTCCGATCCCGCGTTTATCAATCAATCCATTCATAATGACCGACTACATCGCGAAATGAACCACTATATTTTTCTTTTAGAAAATTTTATTGCCTTTCTAATGAACCGGTTGGATGTTTTCAAAGTCGTTAACGGAGGGTAGAAGCCATTTCTGTATTGCACATATATATATGTCGGAGTGCAAGAGTCTGTGGATCGCTGGTCCGTGTGTAATAGTCTGTGGAACGCTTGTGCCATCTGTGTATCGGCGTGGGGGCAGAGTCAATAAGTGGCAGTCCGGACCGTCTCTCGGCAGTTCTCGAGTGGCGGTCGACCGGATCAGTCGACTATTGAAACTGTCGCGTTCCTAGCTATTATTGTTAATGAGTTTGTGTAAATTGATATCGGGATCATTAAGTGATTGAACTTTATAATCAGAGTTAATTAACAAAGTGTTAGATTGCACCAACACGTGAAATAGCTCAATATCAATACATTGCAATATAACACACCATGATACAACGCGAAGCAGCACGACACAACGACGCAACATGGCATGATGCTACACAATCTCTTTATTTTGCTGAAAAATATTGTAACACGTGAGTTTATTGTCTTCCATTATGACGCGTAACTTCCGGCGGAAGGCGATGGTAGCCGACGACAGACACTCTTGTAGAGATGTTCCTGGCATTTTGACGAAGAAAGAAGAGGGCACCAGACAGAAGTTGGAAGGGGAAGACCAAGGCGAACGTTCCTGGACCAAATCCAGGACATTTTAAGTAACGGCCAGGTCAAGAGTACTCTAAACCGACGAACTTGTATGAAAGGTTTAATGAGAATGAAAGAAGCGAAGGAGATATGGAAGGATCGTGGCAAGTGGAAGGATGTTGTCTCTGTCTACCCCTATGGGAATGAGGCGTGATGCTATGTATGTATGGATGTATGTAAGAAGAGGGGCAGTAGGCAGTTAAAAAGTGTTAATTAGTGTAATGCTGCGATAGTAAAAGAAAAATTAATGTTTACTCGTAGTGTTCAAATTGTCTTCTTTGTAACAATATCATACATATTGCATTGGGCATATTAGACTCGTTAAATACGTGCAATAATACTTGTAAGTTTACTACTGGGACGTAGTTTAACTAGCTTATAGTTTATCAACAAACTAACAATTTATTGAATGAAGAAATTTCTTAAAATCAATAGATTCATATGAAAACATGTATCTGAAAAGTTTTCTTGTAACTATGATGTCGTGATTGTGCAGTATGCAAAAATATTTCTACGTATTCGTTTTGACCAGAAAGTGCTTTCCTCGCTCAAACAAACTCAGGTCCTTTCCACACACACATAGAATGTATATTCCTTTTGCCTCGGTTTTTGTTTGAGGGAATCAAAATCGCAATGGTGCGAGTATTCGCTTCGCTAAAGGGCATTGGGTTCGATTTCCGACAAGACAATATTAGGTCTGAGTCTGATGCCTCCATCACTGTGACTTCGTGAGTCATCGAAAAGGTAATTTACCTCTTATGAACCTAACCGTTTATAGTCCAGTGCTGTCCTGTCTCTTAAGTAAAAAAAAATACATATTTTCTTTGCGAGAACGAAGGATCTCTAAGCCAAAAAGATTGAAGTGAAAAGAGAATGTTTAACCAACGAAAATATCAATCTTAGACTTATTTTCATCAAATTCGCAAAAAATTATATTCAAATTCATGGAAAATACCCCTTTTATTTCAGAGAACTTGATTGGCTTGTGATGATGGTGCTTTATCACCTGTCTTTGCATAACTTACATATGCACTCAATAAAGCGGTCATGGGATTTCCCACATTGGGAATTGTGTATAATGAAACTCACGGATAACGATTATTTCGAACAATTATCGTTAGCATTACATTATTTTTACTCGTAGGACATTTGAACACAGACAGTTGGTGTTATATTTGTATGCCGGTATAATAAAACTACCGAGTTGAGCTGGTTGTTCTTTATTGCAATATTTACATTCTAGTTTGAGTTTATCTAAAAATCTAACATCCGGAATCTTTCAGACGTCAAAAACCTTTCCTTAAAACATTTGCATATCACATCGACAATAGCGTCATCTGCTCTTTGTTTGAGAAACGAATAAGCAGTTCGGTGTTGAACACAGTTTATGGTAGATAATGATAATAGAGAACTTATAAATGTTATCGATCGAAAAGTATATTATGACTTTTTCACATAATACTCTAGCACAGAATAAAAATAAAATTGATCGTGCACCGGCACGACCGTACGCGACGGGAAACTAGACGCCAATGATTAATAAAGTGCGCAGTGACACATGGCTGCCAACACTGCCACGTGGTGGGGGAGAAAGATACAGGAAATTAAAGTAGATACCGGAAACGGAAAGAGAGATACAAAATATACAGGCGCGAAACGTGAGGCGTGTCTCAATTAATAAACTTCGAATAACGGTACAGTCAATTTAATAACGCGATAACACATAAGTTAATTTACCTCTTGGTAGACTCTACTCTCTGACACAGTAAAGTACAGTTTCTTTTTTTTTACTGTAGTAACAAAAAACGACTAAAGCCTCCCAGTCCTAACAAATTAGAAAAATACTGAATTTTCCGTAACAGAAATTGAACCCAGGACTTCTAATAGCAAGGCCAGTCAACACAAGTGAGGCCATCAAATAAATACAAGTTAAACGAAATATGCATTTTCCTATTTAACGTGATAAAAAAATCCATTTTTCATGCGGGTTTAGCAGCGAGTTTGTAAATTAAATTACTGCGCACAATTGCTAAATTACGAAAGCCCATTTTATGATAAAACGAACACGTAAGGTATTTTTGCATACTTGATGATTAAATCTCTTGAATGACCTGTGATTCGTTTCCAGAATCACAGAATGGAGAAACACTTGAAATTGGAAAAAATACATACTTATTCTTTTTCCGACGTAGATGCTCATTTCTGCGGGATCTGAATATACAAGAGAAAATCGATCAGACACTTGGGAGATGATTTTGAAAACGACAATATACGCCCTGTTTACTTAAGCTTCGGTGAAGGAGGACTACGCGAGTAACATCGCGGGGAATGCAAGTATTACAAAGGTTTTGTTAATTGGCACATGCGCTATGGCTTCGCCCGGATACAAATGTGTTATTTTAAACATGACAGGAAATTTGACTAATGAAATCCAAGGCTGGGAGTTTATACTTAAGCGTGCCCACAAATGCACTATTTCGCTAGTATCCGATACAGTGTGTAGTACTATAATTGAAAAAAAAGGTCAGGGCCCGTAGACAAGTTACTTTCGAAGATTGTTAACGCCCAAAAAAAAGTTAAATTTACATATCTTTTGTTGTCGCGGGACTCCTGGCAGAAGAAATATCTTAACTAATCTAATAATATTAGAAAAGTTTCGTGTGACACTAAAATCTCTTTCAACAATCATCACAAATAAGACATCGCGTTCTTATGTGCTATGGCTGGTCCACTCTTTTATATGGGTGCGAGATATGAGTCCTTTAAAAGCAAAGCAGTCAGTGGTTCCAAGTATTTGAGATGTGGGTTGTCAGGAACATGTTTAAGATTTCTTGGCACAAGTTAATTTTAAATGCTAAAGTCCTCAACGAGCTCAAATTAGTCGCATGCTTATGACTAACCGCGTGCCGAAGAAGGCTGATTTTTTCAGACTTTTCCAAAGAAGATTCCAATTTGAATTCCCAAGGTTGATCCTAGATGGCAGGATGAACGGAAAAAAGCACCTGGTAGACCGAGGTTGTAATGGATGGATGATATACGGGAGTGGATCAGTCATAACCTCGCACAATTGAAAAGGATTCCTAAAGCTAGAAGAAGTTTCCACCGACTGACCGCCAAACTTCATTTTGAAGAAAGTACTTGATGATGATGAAGTTAAACTATCTAAAATTAAAATTGTTTACCTTGAGAAAAACCTACGTTATTCATTAAATTTTATTTTTATTAATATGATAAAGGTACGGTTATTTTTTAATAAAATGTTTTATTGATTATAAAATGTATTTTATTCTTAGTTGTCCGAGATACGGTTAGCGCTGTTAGTGCTGGGTTAGAGTGAGAGAAAAGATGCCTGCCTACCGCTGCCGTATGCGTGAAAGAAATGGACGCCAGACTGCGTCCTAACGCGTCACATAACGAAGCTATTTAAGAAGTTAAATTGTTCTTCTATTATTTATTTATTTATTTATTTTATTTTATTGTAATCAACAGCTACTATTACAAATATACGTACAGTTAGAGATATTATACAAAATAAGGCCACTTCAGATTACACATTGATAAAAACAAAAAGAAGAATAAGTTATAAAAAGTTGACAATATGACATATGAAGATAATAAAAAGTTAATAATATGTAATTATATAATATGAAATTAAAAAGTCACAACTGAAATTTGTGTGAGTGATGTGTGTGCGTGTGCGTGAGTGCGCAATTGCGTTTGAGGGGAGGGGGAGGGGGGGGTCTGTGTATAAGCGTGTGTGTGAGTGTGTTTGAATGTATTTAAAGCTTGTGTTTACTATTTTTTCCTTTTAGTTCCATCCCTAGGTTGGAATGATGTTGGAATTATGACGATATCTACCTTCTACCTTCTTTAAAGCTTTAATCAACTAAATAAATTGATAAATTTCCTTGCAGTCAGTTTAGTGGACTTGTCAATAAGTGCCTACGAACATAATTAACTAAGTTGTGGAATGCTCTTCCGATTGAAAATCAACGGCCTCCGTAGATACTTTTAAAAAAAAAAGTTAAAATCCTTATCTTTCCGTAACGTTTATTTTCATTTCATTACGATGTAACGTATATATATTGACGTATTCATCTGATGATAATTTTATATATTTATGTATGTAGTGTATTTGTTACTCTCCACACCTACGTTTACATTCTCAACTGTCCTTCCTAAGGAAATCGCTTTAAGACCGTTTTTTGTCCATCACTAATTTACATAGTCTCCTTTTTAAATTTTTATTTAATGTGATGTACAATAAAGTATAAATAAATAAAATTATGACAACAGCGCCAAAACATGTTCGTAAAAACTATATTTTATGAACATGCCAAGATTAAAAGTCACAGCAGACGATAATATAACAGACGACATCAGAATATTAAACTAATCTTCCTGATGAAGGTAATCTAGACGGGTAGACATATTAGGCTTGACATGTGAGACGTTTCGTTATGCACACACCTTATTGAGAAAATGGTACGGTTTATTGTACCGTTGTTTGAGTACACTTAAAATAAATTGTAGTTTAAAAACTATAAAACACGCTGTTAATTCCTAGCATAGGAATTAAATTACTAACGATAATCCTTAATTGTAATTTTTATTGCTCTACATCACTCGTCGTCGTCGTCGTCGTCGCTTCAACCGATGGACGTCCACTGCTGGACACAGGTCTCACGTAATGACGTCCACAAGGCCCGATCTTGTGCCGCCTGGCTCCAGCGGCTACCGGCGACCCTCTTTATGTCGTCGGCCCACCTTGTGGGGGGTCTCCCTACACTGCGCCGCCCGGTGCGGGGTCGCCACTCCAGCACCTTCGGCCCCCAACGTCCATCGGTCCTTCGGACTATGTGCCCCGCCCATTGCCACTTCAGGTTCGCGATTCGTAGGACTATGTCGGTGACTCTGGTTCTACTACGGATCACTTCATTTCTGATTCTATCGCGTAGAGAAACTCCGAGCATAGCCCTCTCCATCGCACGCTGAGTGACTCTGAGCTTCCGCATGAGGCCCATAGTCAGCGACCACGTCTCAGAACCGTAGGTCATCACTGGCAACACGCACTGTTCGAAGACTTTGGTCTTCAGGCACTGAGGGTTATCGGACGAAAATATCTGGCGTAACTTCCCGAACGCAGCCCAACCGAGTTGGATTCGGCGGTTGACCTCCTTCTCGAAATTGGCCCTACCTAGCTGGACTATATGTCCCAGGTATGTGTACTCGTCGACAATTTCGAGAGCTGAGTTATCAACGATGACTGGGTGAGGCGGTACATGGATATTAGACATAATTTTCGTCTACATCACTCAGTTTATCAAAATCTTCAATGACATCTTTTATCGTCTAGACGTCGAATCGCTAAGGTTTTATATAAATTCACGTTTGATTGATGTTAAACCATGTAGAAATATAACTAGGAATAAAGTACTATGACATGTTTAAATAAGTTTCTCGTGTTAGGAATAACCCAATAAATGAAGTACTATTAATATCACTGTTCTAAAAGCGTGGGGTCCTTTGTGTGACAATCTAAATGAAATCTGTTAACGCTTGACATGGAACAAGTACTCGTATATGGGTGACTGAAATGTATTCTCGATAAACATTCGATGTAACTTTACTGGTAGTAACTATAATTACAATTTTTTCCCAAATGTAATTGCATTTCGGAAAAGTCAGGAAAAAGTAAAATAATTTTACCACCATAGTATCTTTTCTAATGAAAACTTTTTGGCTATCCTTTGTCAATCGAAGACAATTATGTCAAACGTACATAACTGTCATCGATTGACAAATAAGCATATATACTCTGTATGCTTGTGTGGTCTGTATGTATTGTGTTTCTTATTGATTTAATAATTTTTTTATGCATAATTTTTAATAAATATTGTGCACTCTTTCTCTATGTAAACTACAAGTGTCAGAAATAACATACTCCTTCGTCCGCGCAATTTTAGTAAAAAGATGTACAAAGGTCTTTCTTCGCTTATATATATAGATAAAGTAAAGTAAATATACTTTAAACATAATTACTTAAAAAGTAAACAAAAATCTTAGCTGTATCGTAAATGTAATTTAAAATACATTTTTTTCTAATAAAAAATTAATATTAATGCAGCCCAGTGACATAATCGTATAGAGTAATATCACTTTTCCTTTTAGATATGGATAGCTAATCTGTAAGCACTCAATAAGAACTAAGTATAAATTTTAATTCGTAACATTATATTTTTGCTAATTAAAACTTAAGAGAATTAACATTACTTCTTACAAAGTTACGCGCTATCTTAGCCTGTATCATCGTTTACTAAAAGGTCAGGTTACTGAAGTTGAAATATCATCCAATAAAACAATATATTACTATTTGCCATACAAAGTTTTAGTCAATGCATAACTTTGTCACTGGTTCACAAACACAGTACGATGTATAAGTTATTGTAATTTATGACCATAATAAAACAGTAATAAAGATATGTTGGAATGCAGTTATTTAAAGAATTCAATATTAGATTGTAAAAGTAAATGAGGAATGCAGTTAGATTATTGAAGAATTCTGATTATGAGCATTTAATTAGATCAAGAAGTTATTTAGTTACATGTTTTGTCTGTAACTAGCGACTGTGCTTCACCAGTTAAGACTCAACGCCAAGTGTATTAATAAATAGTAAAAAATCACATGTCACTTCAATACATATTTAGTATTTTCCCTCTTAAAATTGTTATATTTTAAGGGATAAAACAAAATTTGTAAAAAAAAATGCAAGATAAAAACGTACGCCATTTTCTGTATTTTCCCGCGCAAGAAAAACCTCTCCCATAGCCACCCAGTGCATACCTCAACAACTTATCTATTCATTCAATTTAAATTATTGACCATCTTCGATATTCCATTATTAAAATTGTATCTTTTTAAAAATAAACAAGACTTATAGTATGTATATAAAATATATTTCTGAATACATATAATGTATTTTATTATTTTTATATATAATTATATGTAATAATATATTTAAACCAATTATCACAAAACTTGGCAAATTTATACCTATACCTTTCTCATGAATTTCGTTTGTTGGTGTCAGTAGTTTTTGAGTTTATCGCTAATAAACGGACAGACTAATGCGGAGGAGAGCTGGTTTTATAACATGTAAGGAAGGTATCAAAAGGGAATTTTCATTAAAATTTTGTGGCTTATTAGTAAATTCTCCTCCATTTACTGCCAAATGAAGCTTAATGTATACAATTATAGATTTCTGAACGACTAGATGTTCCCGATGTGTTAACCGCATAATTTTGGCATGCCTTCTTTCATAAAGCTGCCTAAGATACTCATATATATATCAGCTATTTGCCAGTGGAAATACGTTCAACTGCACTGTTACAGAGATTAACTGGACCAAACAGACAGATGGACAGACCGTGTATAAATTGATATGTACTCAGTGAATTTGTATATTAGATAGTTACTAATGAATATTTAGTTAGGGTTTTTTTTCCACGTAATACATTAAAATAAAGCGATTTGACCATAGATATCACCATAAAGTAAAAAAGTAAGTAAGTAGCAGCCCATTGACGTCCCACTGCTGGGCACAGGCCTCCTCGCTCCAAGGAGCGAGGGTTTTTAGATATCACCATAATTACTATCAATTTCCTTAAATATTAATGTATACCTCTTATGTATTCATATTTTTGGTCAATTAAACGTTATTGAAGTGTCACAGAAAGTAAGACTCACTTTGAAAAGGGAGATGGGTCAAATTAGGCAAAATTTTACGTGACACTTTAGATAGATGTATATTTTATTGAACACGACAAAAAGAGGATAAAAAAATGCAATATCTTAACATTAATTATTAGATTTAGTGTGCAATTGGGCGGTCTTATCGCTAAAAAGCGATCTCTTCGACATAACCTTTGCGGTTAGGGAGACATACAAAGAAAACAGAGAGGAGGTATTAATAAAAATAGGTATACATGTCGGAGTCAAATAAGTTTACGGAACACCGGCGCCATCTATCGGCGCTGGACAGAGTCAATGTGTCAAGACGGCGTATTTCTGGAGTGTCCGCCCGCCGGTGCAGTCGACTTTTGTAACTGTCGCGTTCCTAGCTATTATTGTTAATGTATTTGTGTAAATTGATATCTGGAACATTAAGTGATTGATCATTATAATCTGAGTTAATTAATAAAGAGATTGATTGCACCAACTTTACCCACCAAAGTCCACAGTTTGGAGATTGAATTATGGAACCGACTAATGATGATGTCGGCGGGGAGCCCTTTGTCTATGCTTTATTCTTCTTCTCTCTTATTCTCCGACATACATATATAGCATGCAAATCAAAATATTTTATATTTAAGTAGGCTCAAAAAACACTTTTGCATCGTCAGTAGTCTGTTAGTTGGTAATACATATACCGCCGGTTCGGAAAGTTGATTCCGTGGAGAAGAAACCGGCAAGAAACTTAGCGGTTACTCATTTAAAAAAGTTTTATAGGTTACAATGCCTGATATATTGCATTCGTATTCCATTTATAATAATATATAATATAAAATAAAATAGTTATGAATAGCATATATTTTCAACATTTTGTAACAAAGGACATTCGTTTACCTTTATCTATCTGGTATTTATTTCTAAAAAGAAAAAGAAAAATGTATATATATTTTATATAGAACTCATATAAGTGTTGTTATTATTTATCTAGATACCAATTGTAGGTACAAATTATTGGCGCCGATCGAATGAATACCTATTTTGAAATAATGTTATCATAAGCATTACTTATCGCAAATAACTTTGCAACGAAATATACTTGAACCAATAAAAAATGAAATACCCAATTTCAATACGTATTAACAGTTTTTACAAATAAGTTTACTGTAAACTCATTTGCGATTAGTAACAACTCAATCTAAGATGGTAATGGGATAGGTGAAGCATCACAAATGGAAAATAAGTGTAATACCACCAGTTCACAAAAAAACAATCAAGAAAATATCCAAATGCATATGACATTTAAATATTTCTTAGTTGTGAATGGTCGGCTAGTGGTCAAATATCAGCCATAATTAATGAAAATTATGAGTTTATTGAAGTTCACGTTATAAGGTGCTATTGTCAAAGACAATATTGAAAAAAATATAATATTATAACTCCAGCAGATACCGGGTTATCAAAGACTACATCTGTTATGACCGGCTGAACCAATTTCGATAATTCTTTTTATGTTGTGCTTAATTAGGAGAACGTTCTTATGAAAGAAAAAGTTTAAAAAATTACGTAGAAAATCGGAAATTTTAAGAAAGCCTAACGATCATAGTAACTTTTCTTATTTAACCTTTTTAGTGCTTTTGACAATTTAAACTTTTTAATGTCACTTTATAGCGTTTGACATAATTGTCAGCCATTGACATATGCTGTATGCGTTTGTATGGCAGCGTGTGTATTGTGTTTTTAAACTATAATCCATTAAACATATACAACCTCTTTTATACACACCTGCATTACATACAACACAAAGAGAGGTCCATTATTCTAAGTGTTTAACGGAACTACGACTAAGTTTAGAAAATATATTTACAATTATTTATTGATTCTTTATTGCACACATAGTAAGAAAGATTACTATTGCTACCAAAAGTATAAAAGGTACCTAATATAGTGCACAAAGGCGGTCTTATCACTTGTCTCTCACAGATAACCTTTGGTGTGAGGAAATCAGAAAGAAGCGGGAGGTGCAAATAAAGATAATGATGCATATGTCTTTTACATTATAATACACTACTTAAACGATACATACCAAAAAAATATACATATAAATATATATAATTTTTAATATCGATACATATTTTTTCGGTTATATGAATTTTGATTAAATTTTGGTAAGTGGCTCTGTAAGCCAAAATATTTATCTAATTCGACTACAGAGGATCATATAATCTGGGTACCACTGTATATATTACAATTACTTAGTATTCAACTAAGTAATTGTAATATATATTATATCATTCTTTTGTGATGTTCAATAAAGTATTTATATGAAACTTCATACTTTCTTGACGCCGTTTTACGCACATATAACCTACTCTTAGCAGAAAGAGGTAATCCATATCCGGGAAGAGATAAAAAAAAATACTCATTTGTTTTAAATTATCGTATTGTCATCGGTCCTAGATAAGTGTGGAAAATTTCAAATTAATCCGAAGTTTTATAATAGTCAAAAATAGAGCAACGATTCCGTTTCGTACGTGAAAAGCATGTTAATATATAAAAATATTATAGATTTATCAAGTGGATCTCAATAATATGGATCAATGAAGAGACAAGATGGTTTTGCAGCCACTCGAGAATAACTACTTATCTTATCAATAATGGAAAACGATCCTGAAAACAACTGTAAAATAACTATCAATCATTTTAATGTTTTATTATTATGTCATTTTAATATAGGTATATCTCTTAATGAAAGTTATGTATATAAATGAATAAAGGCGGCCTCTCTGGTACAGTGGTGCGAGTGTCTGGAGATCGATTGCCTCCTTTTGCAAGACTGTCATCTCGCTTAAGGAGGCACGGCAAAGAGAGAGGGAGAAGGGGTGTAGGAAACAGGAGGCGGAAGTTCTTACAACTCCTCCCCTTGTAGAATACCTATGAGCTGCAACCGAAGGGCCAGAGAGAAATGACTCCACGAACCTTTGGCTCCCCAATCTTGGTTGATGGCGATCCTGCTGGGTTTTAGTGGGTATTGCGAGTTCGTACCCTCGCGGAGTCCCACACTCCCGACCCCATTAGTCATGGTGCGTAAATGCATTTCCCAGCGACAGAGGCATTGCTGGCAAAGGCCCCGGGTTCTATCTCCGAAAGGGCGAATTTAGGATATTGTATTTTCTAATTTGTCTGTGTTTGGGCTGATAGGAGGCTTCGGCCGTGGCTAGTTACCACACTACCAGCACAGACGAACTGCCAAGCAAGCGATTTGTGTTCCAGTACGATGATGTGTAGAAATCATACGAGAGAGAGAGAGAACACTTTATTGCACACAAAATAAAAAGACATATAAACTTATTACTATAATATAGCGTGCAAAGGCGGTCTTCTTGCTACAAGCAATCTTTTCCAGACAACCTTATTATTTAAAAAGCAAGCTTAAATTAATAATAGGACAGAACATAGGAGTTTAGTTACTTCTTACCAGCGCGCTTCCATCTAAGACTGCATCATCACTTATCATTAGTTGTGATCATAGCCAAGCACTAACCTGTCAGCAATAAAAAAATAGTGCGTGCGTACAAAGTACAAATATCAGAAGTGAAGCTTCTTTGGCAAATAAATTTTAAAGCCTTGTTTATATTTGTACAAATCTAAAAGTTTAGATTTCCGATAAGTAGAGGGAGGGAAAAAGGAAGATATGTCACGAATTTAATTGTCATTAAAATATTAAAAGTGTCGAAAATGAATACAAATAATTTATTGAGATCTCAAATTACGAATTGTGTATAAAAATGTCACATGTTTCTTGTCAATATTGATTATTGTTAATTTTGTTTTTGAATTTAATATTTATAAATGTGAATTTATGAAATATTTTTATTTATTTTATAGTATAATAAATTATTAAATGACGAGTGGCAAATTCAAATGCCATATTTGTAAATATTAAAACTACCTCACCAACAAACGAATAAGCTAAAACAACGCTGCACATCTACGTGACGCTCATCACGCTTTTCATTAGTAAAAATTTTGTATTGCATCCTACGTTTTAACTTGAAGAAGGCAGACAGACAGACGCTTACATTAAACGTTATGAGCAAGGCTATGAATCATGATGTGGGTTTTAAACATTGACTAACAATAAGACATAATGTTACACGTGTTACGTTTAGTGTAATTTATTAGTAGACGCATATTTGATGGCCTCGCTAGTATTATTTATTCGAGTATTCAAGTAGCTAATAGAAAAAATGTAAAAGGTAAGTCGGAGCCCATTAAAGCCCCACTGTTGAGCACAGGACTGCTACGCATAGGAGAGAGGGTTACTAGAGCATCTACTGCGGATTGACAGGCATAGTACACAAATGTTCTCCCTATTCCTTCATTCTCGTAGTCCGATGTGATGGGAGACGGACGTGAACGGAAAGAGATCAGGCGCAGTACCGACGGCTTAACGTACTTCCTAACTTCGGGCAAATATTGCGAAAATCTTAATAAAAAAACTCAATATCGATTCATGAAGTGGCCCGACCCGGGACTCGAAACCAGGATCTCATGTCTGTAGTTGAACTTGCTAACCTGTAGACCAATGAGGCAGTTGGGGATGAATGAATTGCTCTCGGCGTCGTCTGGACATAGGTCTCACGAAATGATGCCCACAAGGCCCGATCTTCCGCAGCCTGGCTCCAGCGGCTACCGGCGTCCCTTTTTATGTCGCCGGTCCACCTTGCGGAGGGTCTCCCTACACAGCGCCGCCCGGTGCGGGGTCGCCACTGTAGCATCTTTGGGCTCCACCATCCACCGGTCCGTCGGATTATTGCCCCGCCCATTCAGGTTCAGGTTCGCGATTCGTAGGGTTATGTCGGTGACTGGTTCTGCTACGGATCTCCTCATTTCTGATTTCATCACGTAGAGAAACTCTGAGTATAGCCCTCTCCATCGCACGCTGAGTGACTCTGAGCCTTTGTATGAGGTCCATAGTCAGCGACTACGTTTCGGAGCCGTAGGTCATCACTGGCAACACGCACTGTTCGAAGAGCACGCACGCACGCACGCACGCACTGTTTGACGGCCTCGCTGGCGCAGTGGTGCGAGTATTCGCTTTGCTAGCGGAGGTNAAAAAAAAAAAAAAAAAAAAAAAAAGCTTCGTCTTCAGGCACTGAGGGATATCGGACGAAAATATCTGGCGTAGTTTCCCGAACGCTGCCCAAGAGCAATTCCCAATTCCTTCGGTCGGGAATTGCTCTAATTGAAATATAATAAATTGACGATGAGAAAAGAAGGAACACCTGACTGAGTTTGTTTTGGGATCTTCTCAGAATATTGCCACTTTAAATTGTAAGTCGTTCATTAAAATGGACATCAGTCGTACATTGAAATAGTATACAAAAAAAATCATATTTGACGATTCAAAAGAGCTGTAAAAGCCTACTTGAATAAAGAATTTTCAATTTGAATTTCAATGAAAACACACTAGAAGGTAAAAAATGATATCATAAAACTCACTTTAAATGATTAGTATCATATTTAAATTTAGGTTTATCACACACAATTTCAGGAACCTTGGTCATATAGTATGTTATCTTTACTGGGAACCGGACTTACCTTTAATTTGGTTATCGTAGCCCTCACTATCAGCTCTGAGTACGCCCATGAACTAGATTACACAACCGCACTAGTCATGTTAATTTTCCCCAGCACTCGAAAATCTTAATAAGGTATTAAAAGTATTGAATGCTAGGTAAAATATGTAAGATAATTCAATTTCTTACATTAAAACAATAAATAAACAATACTGTAATGCCATATTTTAGATTAAAGAAGATTTAGAAATCATGGGCCGGGTCGAGTATACGCATTTTTAATAAGATACCGCTATCAGTTTTGAATTTGCCTCTATGTAATTTTAAGAAACATATATTTACAACAGGCATATTGTAATGTTGAAGATTATTTAAGACATAACACCATAAATCTTGATTCCAATCGCACGCAGAAGCAAAATACTACACATTGTAACCTACAAAACTATATTTAAAAAGTAACCGTTGTGTTTCTTGCCGGTTTCTTTTCAGTAGAATTAACTTTCCGAACCGGCGATTGATTTATCACCAAACGACAGACTACTGACAATTCAAAAGTGCTTTTTGAGCATACAACATAATAAAGAAGATTTTTATTTTAAAATAATGCCGATCATTGCTCCATATAACCAGCGAAGTCGTTGCAACTTTTTAATATTAATACAAACTACAATCCTTTATATTCGATAATGTCCTACCAGAAATCCAATCTATTAAGGACCTCTGTACCCACTCAAGTATCCGCAGCGTAACACCAGAGAATAATCTTTGAAAAGGTATTAAAAGTTTCTGAGTTTTATATATAGTTCATGTGTCAAATATAAAAAAACGCGACATTTACGCCCAGATTCCCGCCAAAGTGCTTAAAATATTATAGTTACGATCAGAAATTGTTGGCTATATATATATATATATATCCCCGCCTAATATCAGGCTTCGGGGAAGGGGCTGACTGTAACAATAGCGTGTTGTGATACGATACGAGTAACAATTTATTATAATATATAAGAATTTGAAATATCTGGAAGACAGACAACTCTATACCCGAATACAAAGACATTACATTGACCTTAGCAAATTCTTTTGGATATTAGTAAGACAGTTTCAATATTCGGTCAACGATAACCGCATGCAAAATTTGCATGCGATATCTCATATATCTAAGGTAAATATTACCTGGTATTGTCGTCATCGTACTATATCATGCCACACAATGACGCGAGATAATGTACAAGTGTAGATTGTACGTTAGAGCTTCAGTACTTACGACCTTACTGGCTTAATCATGCTTGAACTAGAAATCATTGTTATCAGAAGAATTACTCGTTCACTGGTATCTCATTAGACTCACATAAATTAAAATGACAATAAATAAATAAAGTTATACATCCATTGTCATAATAAATATATTTTATCTAATTTATTGCATGAATTATAACTGTTACTAAGTTATTTAGATACATGAAAAAAATCCCCTAATTGTAATGATACAATATCTTGATGGAAATAACTTAAAACTCAATATAGACAAAACTAAAATAGTTACATTCAAATCAATAAGGGCTAAAGACGTACCCCTTTACATACATCTAAATAATAAGAAAATTAGTGAAGTTGAGTCAATCAGATTTTTAGGAATAGAATTAGATAAAAACTGCAAGTGGAAAAACCATATTACTAACATATGTAGTAGAATAAATAAATTTGTATTTGTTTTAAAAAAAGTTAAGGAAAATCGCTACCAAAAATGCTGTCCTATGTGCATATTATGGATGTTTCATCTATCCTTAGTTACGGCATATTAATCTGGGGTAACTCCGCCTCTTATGCGATTAGGCTAAACATCCCGCCTAGGAAGAGGCGGCCCAAACACTTCCTTGACGACCCAGACGACCAGATTACTATTGACAATGCCCCGTACACAAACACACACACAGAGCGTCTTCGCCGGCGAAGACGAGGTCGCCGCTACCTGACGCACCCCGCACCTGTCCGATTGTCCTTTTCAGCAACAGCAAACGTTGCTCTAAGCCTAGGTTCGAGCCTCGCAGGAGGCGCCCTTAGAGCAACGTTTTCCCCCGACGCAGCAGGGCCCATCCCTCGGCAGAGCTTCTGCGCTCGCCACCCCTCTCGGTTACGCTGTAAAAGCCAGTAGGGCTAACAGCAACTACACACATCGAATAAAAAAAAATCTGTAGATATTGACAGAGCATTTAAAGCACAAAAAAAAATGTATTCGTGCTATATGCGGTGCTCATTATCTAGATAGCTGTCGGCCCATGTTTAAAAAGCTAAATCTACTTCATTTGCCTTGCATTTATATAAAAGAAATGTGTATTTTCATTAAAAATAATCCAGAGTATTTTATCAACCGCAGTGGGGCCGCAAAAAGGGATGTAAGGTATAAGGACAGGCTAATGTACCCACGAATAAAACTGAGCGTATAAAAAATAATTGTTATTTTATGGCAATAACCATATATAATAGATTGCCTTGTGATTTTAAGGAAATGGCCATAGGAACATTTACAGCAAGATTACATAGATCGTTGTTGGACGAATGTTTTTATTCTATCGACGATTATCTAAATTCTAAATAAAATGAAATCTTAAACATTATATTTTGTGACATTTTTTGTTATTATAATATAATTTTTTATTTCGCATGTTCTATTTTTCGATTGACATACTTTATTTTATTATTAATTATTATGATTGTAATTTCGACATCGTATGTAATAAAATTCAACTGGTAACATTTGCACGCCATCTTATGGCAATACACTTTCTGACCTGTGTACTAATTGTGTGTTTAGCAAATAAATGATTGGATTTGATTTGAATGTCAATGAAGGCTCACAACTCGTCATTTGAGATTCCAATAAATTATTGGCATTTTCGACACTTTTAATATTTTAATGACAATTAAATTCATTACATTCCTAACCCATTAACATATCTTCCTTTTTCTCTCCATCTAAGACTCGGAAATGTAAAGTTTTACATTTCTATAAATATAAAGAAGACTTAAAAAGAAGTTTCACTTCAAACTTGTGTATGTTGTACGCATGCACTTTTATTTTTTTTTATTGCTAATGATTTACTGCCTGGCTGTAATCACACCTGATGGTAAATTTAATCTAGGAGGAGGCAATCTACCTTTTATGGTTTCTACACAGTTTCGTACGGGAACACAAATATGTTGCTTGGCGGTAGATCTTTGCTGGTAGGGTGGTAACAAGTCGCGGCGAAAGCCTTCCACCAGTTAACCCGAAACCCGAGACCGTCAAAGAATAGATAGATTAGATAAAAGATTTAAAAATGCGTGAGTAAAAAATACACATGTCAGAAGTGAAACTTCTTTGGCAAACTAATTTTTAAGTCTTATATACAAATGTTAAATTTTAGATTTCCAGGATTTAAAAGGAAGGGAAAAAAGAATATATGTTAGGAATTTAATGAATTTCAATGTCATCAAAAATGTTGAAAATTAATACAAATAATTTATTGAAATCTCAAATGAGCAATTGTAAATAAAATTAATTTTTTAATGGATTTTTTCGTGATTCCAAAGCTGTATTTAAAAAAGATATCGTTGTTATCTAGTCTATATGCCCAATTTTCTTTTTTTTCAGTCTTTTAAATCTTCTTTTTAAGTTTTAGTTTATATTTTATATATATATGTCGGAGTGCAAGAGTCTATGGATCGCTAGTCCGTCTGTAATAGTCTGTGGAACGCTGGCGCCATCTTTGTATCGGCGTGGGGACAGAGTCAATAAGTGGCAGTCCGGCCCGNCGGAGTTATCAGGCGCAGGACCGACGGCTTAACGTGTTCTCCGAGGCACTGGGGTAGATCACACCTTCAGGCAAATATTTAGAAAATCTTTATAGAAAACTCAATATTAGTTTTTGAATTGGCCCGATCCTGGACTCGAACCCAGGACCTCATGTCTGTAGTCGAGACAAATGAGGCAGTTAAAAACAAAGTATTAAAACTTATATAAAAAAAAATTTCTACATTATCTCAATAATTAGATTGAGTTGCGTTCACATTCTGTTTTAGATTGAATTAAAATTTTATGCTTTGTACCAACGGTCATTATGATAGCAACGAACATTAAAAGTGACTAAGAAGCATTCGTAAAGGTTGGTACATAGTAGAAGAATTTTCTTTTCTAATAGATTATATAATTATTGTACTACTTTTCATATTATCCCTACATGTCTTTTCTGTCGTCGCACCACATCTACTCGTGGAGTAGAATATGTCAATTTAATTTAAACGTATTATAGTTTTTACATAATTTCAAATATAATAATGTATCTTAGTAATGCCTGATTGGTCTAGTGGTTAGCATGTTCGACTACAGACATGAGGTCCTGGGTTCGAGTCCCGAGTCGGGCCAATTCAAAATCGAAATTGAGTTTTCTATTAAGATTTTATCAATATTTGCCCAAAGCTGGGCCGTTAGCGGTGTGATCCACCCCCGTGCCTCAGAGCACGTTAAGCCGTCGGTCCTGCGCCTGATCTCTCTCCGATCGTGTCGGATTCCTGTCACAACGGACTTTGAGAGTGAAGGAATAGAGAGTACACTTGTGTACTATACCTGCCAATCCGCAGTGGAGCAGCGTAGTGGGTCTATGCTCTAAAAACCCTCGTTCCTCGGAGCGAAGAGGCCTGTGCCCAGCAGTGCGACGTTAATGGGCTTACTTACTTTACTTAATAATGTATCTTATCATACAGATGTTATAAAAATACACTACTGATAACTAAATATAGTTGCGTTTCAATTAAAGCTACCAGCTTGATTTCTTCCGACACTTGCAATCCTCATTACATATCAACCAATTTACACAAAACCTAGACAAGTTATCTATTTCCCCAAGAATCCCCATATGTTGGTGAATACCACCTGAAAGTCAATTCAGTAGCTTTATAGTTGATCGCGAACAGACAGGCAACAATTGAATAAACTTTCTTTAGGAATTGTTTCCTAGCTACATATTGCTGAGATCTGCGAGGTAAGGAGAGAAAGAATCTTCATATGTATTCAACCTATTATAAAAACTCCATCTCACATTAACTAACAAATTTTATTCTCTCTACACAATATGCACTATACTAATAATTACTTTACTATTTGAATTTATACAATTTAGCACTAATTCTCTTTAAAACAAATACTCCACAAGGCAGCTCGAACTATCCTTACAAAATGTTCCGTGCGTTAAAGCTACCTCGTATTGCATCATCGTCGTCGTCGTCGCTTCAACCGATGGACGTCCACTACTGGACATAGGTCTCACGTAATGATGTCCACAAGGCCCTCTTAGCTCCAGCGGCTACCGGCAACCCTCTTTATGTCGTCGGTCTCCCTACACTGCACCGCCCGGTGCGGGGTCGCCACTTCAGCACCTTCGGGCCCCAACGTCCATCGGTCCGTCGGACTATGTGCCCCGCCCATTGCCACTTCAGGTTCACGATTCGTAGGGCTAGGTCGGTGACTTTGGTTCTGTTACGGATCTAGTCATTTCTGATTTGATCGCGTAGAGAAACTCCGAGCATAGCCCTCTCCATCGTACGCTAAGTGACTCTAAGCTTTCGACTGAGGCCCATAGTCAGCGACCAAGTTTCGGTGCCGTAGGTCATCACTGGCAACACGCACTGTTCGAAGAGGTTTGTCTTCAGGCACTGAGGAATATCGAACAAAAATATCTGGCGTATCTGACGAAATTGGACCTACCTAGCTGGACTATGTGCCCCAGGTGTGTATACTCGTCAACAATTTCTAGTGCTGAGTTCTCAACGATGACTGGGTGGAGCCGAACCTGGACATTGGATATAACTTTTGTCTTATCCATGTTCATTTTTAGGCTCATTGCATTGAGATCTTCCAGAGTTTCTGCCTTAATGGCCAAACCGGCAAACCGTAGATGAGTTATTTCGTAATGTTGCACAATGTTTTCGGTATTCTTAAGTGTTGTTCTTAAGTAACATGTGTTAACGGT
Organism: Elymnias hypermnestra; assembly: GCA_015832385.1. NCBI lineage: Eukaryota > Metazoa > Arthropoda > Insecta > Lepidoptera > Nymphalidae > Elymnias > Elymnias hypermnestra. The sequence goes on along the minus strand of JACTOM010000020.1, from coordinate 1,170,683 downwards.
GATGTTACTCAATAAATCCCTACATTTCAGAGCAGTGTGTCACCCAACTATCTATAGTCTAACAAACGGAACCCTATGTAGTGACAAAAAATTAATCAAGTTTTCGTATGCCAAGTACACTAACCCTAAATTCTCTAGTTCAGCCAGTTCGGTGAGGACGCTGAGTATAAATGATAAGTTCTATCAGTCTGTTAAATTTCCTCATAATTTAACTGAATAGAGGTTAAAAGCTAACGTTAATAGCAATTACCGAGAACAATTAACCACAAAGGTCAAGCGCTGTTAACTCCGTCTAGTAGCTGGACTAACGCCAAATGTTCTACATTCTTAAACACCACTCCGATCTTAAGTTTTAAAACCACTTGCCATGAGCACCAATCATTGAATAAACATTTCTTATGCGTTTGAAAGCGAAAAACAATCACTGGTCACGAAATGTCCAAAACTCGATTGGCTTGAATTTCAGCATCCAATATTTCGCTACTTCCTCCTCCTGTTCTTTTGGTCGTAGCTCACTGCTGAGCATCGTTATGTTCCCGACGAAGCAGGTTATACCAACTCTGCCGATCAGTATCCAAGTGAATTGCCTTACTGTCTTTTGTATCTAGTTTATCCGGTACCAAATGAAACAATCGCTTGGGGTTTCTATCTATTATCTTCCATTTACTATGTTAGATTTAGTTTCTTTAGGTTATCTTTAGACCTTCAAGCATTATGTCCACAGAACTGTGGTATGCGCTTTAAAGATATCGCGCAAAGACTTTCAGCAACCTTGCAGTCCAAGGGGGGCGTGACATTCGTCGCCAACATCACATTTCAAAACTGCCTTCTTTTCTTTTTCTTTTTATCAGGGGGAAATCTTAAATAAGATACCAGAGAGCTTAGGTCAGTCAATTGAGTTATGTGGGGTTGTTCCCACTAAAACCCCCTCGGCTATCTGCTTCTGCACATGTAAGATAACTCCGGGTTCTCTGACGAAATTTGCCAAAGCCTACCTTCGTGCAAACGTTCATTCAACACATCCAGGTAGGATAGAATTCCCTACCATGAATCCAATGTTGCAGTAACAGAAACAAGATGGACTTCTTAAGATCGCAACGGTGACTAATGGTAGTGAGAATCCCAAATTCTCACTGCTTGCAACCCATATGTCATATTAATCCGGAATTTACTTTTGTTTTTTTACTTCCAGTAAGTCTTCACTGCCTTAATGTATCTAGTTCAGCGGTCTGCTTCTTAACCACAACGGTTTTGCATAAGGAAATCACTGCCCTCCATGCTCCATCATTCGCCAGAAAGATCTCCAATTTGGCTGGTTAAGGCGCACAAATCGGACTCCTATGCAGGGCAGTCAGCAAGCGTATGTTGATATTTTTTTTTTAATTTTGGACAGCACATTGTTATCTATGTAGATACTCACTGAAACAGCCATGTTCAGTAAATGTCTCTGTCAATCTGGAGGTTACTGTTCCCCATTCTCTACCTAGCGAGGCTTCGAAGCAGGGTAGTATTGCAGCCACTACTCGGTGATGAAGTTCTTTGAGTTGATATTCGAGCCGCGTTCTTTAATCACTGAGTATATACCGCAGTATATATGACTCGCAAGTCAGGACATACATTTTCGAGTTTCTGGCTGCCAGAATATCCAGAGACGGAAAATACGCCAGGGCAGTGGCCGCCTGAAATTAAACCGTCTACCCATCGCCTATCAGGAGCCTAGAGAATACAGTCTTCTGATCAATATATTATAGAAAAATCTAAGGATGGGTTTCCCAAAAATTCCCTCGGAATCTTAAACCATGCAGATGACCAGGGAGAATAGTTAGTAAATATTATATTAAAGCCAGTAAAGTTATCGAAAAATACAGTCTCATCACATTTCCAGACCTATACACCCGTTTTACTTGAAATACCGCTAAGTGAATCCTTCTGCCATGTAGATGCTTATTAAAAATGATTCTTCAAGGTCTGGAAAGAGGATCTGGAGATAGGTTAAAAGTATTTTGCAAGAAATAACTATTATAACAAAAAGACCCACTTTTTTTTGCATTAATGAACCGATAAACGTGTATAAAGTTCATTTTAGAGATTCAGTACAACCGTCTTATGTTGTCGGTTAAAAGGTCATGATATTATTCTCACCTTAACAAATATTCATTGAAAATGTGGTGGAGTTTTGAAATTACTAATAGACAATTTAATTTATATGTATAGACTGTATTTACCTAAGCGTTTATTTTTTATGCTAAATAATTACGTCAAGAGCGGAAAATATGAACACAGGTGGTTTCTGAGGCCTCGTGCGTATTGTTATAATCTCCTACCACGATTCTTTATTGAAACAAAAATTATAATATCTATATAATATGTAAAGAGAAAACATCTAATACCTTTTGTCTATCAGTAAAATATATGTATTATTTCTAAATAAATGTGAAAATTCAATTTTCTAAACTTGCTATGGCGGAAACACAAAACATCTTTATTCAATTAAGTCTATTATAGCACTTTTGAATCGTTAAATAATTTTTTTTCCACTAATTCTAATGAACAACTGATGATGGTATTAAATAGCGACTTCAAATCTAAAGTAACGAGGGTTCCTTCGCGCCCGGTCTGAGAAGACCCCACAACAAACTCAGTTAGGTATTTTGTATTTTTTTTACAATCATCATACTAGTTTAAAAAAGGTAAGTAGCAGCCCATTAACGTCCCATTGCTGAGCACAGGCCTCCTCACGCATATGAGGGAGGGTTTTTAGAGCATAGACCCACTACGCTGCTCCACTGAGGATTGGCAGGCATAGTACACAAGTGCACTTTCTATTCCTTCACTCTCATAGTCCGATGTGACGGTAATCCAACACAACCGGAGAGAGATCGGGCGCAGGTCCGACGGTTTAACCGTCGGACCTGCGCCCGCCAACTTCACCGCCGCCGCCGCACCGCCAACTTCCCAACTTCGGGCAAATATTGAGAAAATCTTAATAGAAAACTTAATATCCATTTTTGGATTGGCCCGACCCGGGACTCGAATCCAGGACCTCATGTCTGTAGTCGAACATGCTAACCACTAGACCAATGAGGCAGTCAGTTCATATTAGTTTATTATATTTAAATTCAAATTAGAGCAATTCATTTACTTCCACGTGTTTTTATCGTCTATGTTTCTTTCCAGCGTCGCAGCTTGCTGCGGCTTCGAGCTGAGTGATCTCCTTACGGTCGTGTTGGATTGCCGTCCCATCAAACTATGAGAGTGAAGGAATAGAGAGTGCCCTTGTGTTCTACGCCTGTCAACCTGAAGTGGAGCAGCGTGATAGGTCTATGCTCCAAAAAACCTCTCTCCTATGAGTGATGAGGCCTGTGGCCAGCAATGGGACGTAAATGGGCTGCAACTTACCTTATCATTGTCGAGAATCAGGTGACAACACGTAGCTGTTCTAAAATAGGCTTATTTGTCCTCCTCGAGATCCATGAAAGCTATTTAAAAAACATGCATTCAATTTATATTAAAATATTATTATTTTGTGGTATTCTAATACGTCCATATCTTTTTGAAATTTTACAGCTATTGATCTTAGTTTTTTATCTGACTAGTTATCAAACTAGGAAACCATTAGGTGAGATTAAAGTCAAGCGCAATAAATATAAGGGATGGAGTCGAGGACACCAGCTAGTTAGTAATAAACACATTGTCCATTATACAAAAACAAATATTCCATTTAATATAAGGCAGTAACAATTTGTGGCTCAATTACTTAATTGTTTCTGGAGCCATAGCAACACGTTACATCTGATATCATCTTGTTAGAACAAGATGTTAAATAACGCCATGGTCCAGAGGCTAGAAGTCAATTCATGGGAATGTTGATGTTGAACATTCTACAATTTTATTAATTAACCTCGAAGATTAACCTCAAAACCTTTTTGACGTGAATAGGTCTCTAAAATCACATCTATAAGGAAGCAATTCAAAAAACTATCGATTTAAAATCAGGGGAGTTCTACTGAAGGTCTCTAAAACCTGTGTCCAATGATACTTAAATAGGCTGCTATTTCCCTTTTTTTTAATCTTGGGGTTAGCGTGTGACTGTGATCACATCTGATGGTTAATGATGATACAGTCTAAGATGGAGGCATACTAATCTGTGAAGTGGCCATTTACCTTTTATGGTTTCTACACAGCATCGTACCGAAACACAAATCTCTTGTATTGCGGTACGTCATTTAAGTTCAGACTCAGACAAATTAGAAAATTCAATTTCCTAGATTCACCCTACTGGGAATCGCATCCGGGACCTCTGCTATCAAAGCGAGTATTAGCGCCAGCGAGGCCGTCAAAATCGCAAAGGCTGATATCTTAGTAAGTGGTCGTTTTTCACTTAGATATTACCAGAATTACCTTACCTAATTACGTCTTACCAGTTTAACGCGCTTTAATCTTAGCCTGTATCATCATTTACTGCTCACAATCCAGCGTTAAATTGTCAGCAATAAAATAAAAGTGCGTATGTCAGAAGTTTTTTTGGCAAACTAATTTTTAAGTCCTGTTTATATTTATAGAAATGTAAAACTTTAGATTTCCGAGACTTTGTGGGAGGGAAAAAGAAAGATATGTTAGGATATATTATGTGTCAAATGTTAATAGAAATAATTTGTTGAAATATTAAATGACGAATTGTAAATTAAATATGCCTCGCGTTTTGTCAATATTAAAAATTAAATGTTGTTTATAAATTTAATATTTAGAAAAGAGAATTTATTAAACATTTGACGGCGCACAGATTGTTAATCGGTTTACAATCGCGTTTGACACTTTTGAGGTTGACAGCTGACATAACACCGAGCACTGAGGTGGCGGTCATTACTGATTTGGATTTCATAGTGTGCGCACGCACCCACGTGTTCTGGTAGAATGTTTAAAATCTAGTTATACTTTGTTAATTATCAAAACTTTTAAGTGTTGATTTATTGTAGTAGTAGTAGAAATTAAAGAAGGAACTAATTGTATCGTGAAATATTTTATTGAAATACCCGACATTCATCTCCTCGTCCGACTATCCACGTTTTGGCAGACAAAACCCAAGATTGGAACTCCACAAGCAGAAGATGCGTCTTTATATTTTGCCATAAAATGCCACATGTTATTTGGTATTTTATTAAAACTACGCAACTTTCAAACGAATTAGCCTAAAATCATCATCGTGGTCTTAAAGTAAATGGAAATAAAAGTACAAACTTCGGTATGAAATCCTTTATTGATTTTTTGGTATTTTTGAGACACTTTTCTTTTTTTAATATACCCACTTGAATGTATATAAAACGAGAATTCTTTTATAGTGATCACAAAAGTTACGGAATAACTATAAATAAGTGTAGATACATAAAAATCAGAGATATTAAGCTAAGATTGTCTATAACTTAGTATTAACCAGCAGGAGCCAAATTATTATAAGTAATTTATTAAAAGTCCGAACTTTTCATAGCCAAAACAGCGATAACGTTAACCGAACGAAATGTTAATAATTTAAACGAGCGTATAAGCAATGAAATTAGTATATATGATATTATGTTCCTAAAACATTGTATTAATTCCATTCTATACAATAACATAAGGTTATATACCTTTATTTTTTTGATAAGCAACTTGAGAGATATAAAGATAGAGCGGCGTAGACTCTGTTTCGCTATTCAAATTCAAATTCAAAAATACTTTATTCAAGTAGACCTTTTAAATCATGAAACACTGGTTTATCTACACATTAATTCCAAAGTACGACTAATACTAAAGAACGACTTCAAATATAGTATTTTGACTGAGTTTTTTGTGAGCTCTTCTCAGATTAGAACGTGAAAGAATCCTCGTAAGTTTATTTTATAAGTTGTTGTCTAATATCATCATCATATTGGAATAATATATGGAATTTTTCAAAGAAATTTCAATGTATATGTTTATTGATAATGATTATTCAAGTTGAGGATCTTGAAATAGGTTTTAAAGTAGTTGGAAAGCAATAACAGTATCATAAAAATGAATCGCAAAATGTGTTGGTAAACGCATAACTCAACGCTGCCTGGATCAATTTTGACAATTTTTTTTAAATTGTTTGTTGGAGTTTAAGGATGGTTATTACTGCGAGAAAAGTTCTAATAATTGCAGGGGAATACCCTAAAAACAGCCCTTTTCTGTTTCCCATACAAACGTTTTCTAACTAAAATTTAGAGTCAATTTGACCTTTATTGCTATTCAATAATATTTATAATAAATTACTCAGTGTTGTCTAAGCAATGTAGGTGTGTTCCTAACGTCAAAGAGTCAATTTGCACCTTATTACCGCGGCACAAAGTTCAAAATCAATTGAATAGTCACAAAATGTAAGAATTATAGATATTTAGTACTGCTGTAATTTTATTTCAAACATCATTCGGAAAAATGAAATCTGCCACATTCCAAATCTTTTTGACAGAACGAAGTCTGTCGGCTCTGCTAGTAAACCGATAAAAGTTAAGAAAGATCCTGTACTACCGTCTTTATGTTGTCGGTTAAAAGGTTATGATATTTTTCTCATCCATACAAATTTACATTAAGAATGTGGGGTTTTTGATATTTTTAACAGACAATTTGCGTTAATTTATATGTACAGACTGTATTTAACCTAAGCGTTTATATTTTATGCTAAGTAATTACGCCAAGAGAGAAAATGTTGTACATTTGTACAACTGACATTAAAGATCGATTTTAAATATAGTATTTTGACAGAGTATTTGTGGGGTGTTGTTAGAACAGGGCACAAAGGATCCCTCTAAACTTAAGATTGTAAGTCGTTCTTTAATATCATTAATCATAATCAGTCGTAAATTGAAATAATATGTGGAAAAAGCTATATTTAACGATTAATAGTTCTGTAAGAGCCTACTCGAATAAAGATTATTTGAATTTGAATCATTTCCCGTTTACTAAAAGACAACAGTAGCAGTAGTAGTTTGTCTTGTACTCCAGTAGGCCTCCTCACTCATAGGAGAGGGTTTTAAGAGCCTGGACCCACCACGCGGTTCCACTGCGAGCAATCCCGTTTATTAAACCGATCTATCTTTATATCTATGACAGTAAAATCGAAAATCGACAGATAAACTGAATTTTTTCATAATAAAAGCCATGCACTCGTAAATGGCGTAAACTTTCCTTTTCATTAAAACATTATTTTGTATTCGAAATTTACATTTAAAAAGTAAGTAATAGAATTAATAAAAGATAATGTGATTTTTAAAAAAAGATTAAACATGATAGATAATTTTTTTCAATTGTTATCTGTCGATTTCAATAATAAGAAATATTAGTGCATTCAGTTTGATTTTTCTCCTTAAATTTTGTATAGAATAAAATTGATAACGTTATTATCTTTTTGTGATGACGATCAACGCCTGTTTATATTTATTGATACCTAAAATACCCGAATCGTGTATGATTCGTCAAATACTTAAAATAATTCCGATGATATGACAATTTAGAATTGCTTTTCATAAAAATTGAGGCGAGTTATCATATGTATAGCGAAATAAATTCCTTCTCAATACAATTGGTACTTGGAAAATGTTAGAATTTCTTTCGTATAACGTAATTATATTAAGTAAATATGCATACGGAAAATCGTAAATCTCACATTCAGGCAACCATATATTTACTATCGAAACAAAATTATTGCTACAGCACTCAACGATTATTTTTTTTACTATGATTATTTTTTTATATAATCATGCGATTCGTACCACCTCCATTTTTTTTCATAACGCAATGACGAAAACTTCCAATGAATGCCATAGACATTTAAAAGCGTCATAGAACACGTTTTGTACTACTAATTAAAAAAAAAACTATCAAAAAAATGTATAAAATGAGCAATAAATAACCGGAGGTTGTACAAATGACATAAAAAAAATAGATAAATGAACCGCATTCAAACATAATAATAACAAATGGATTTTCAACAATTTTACAACAATATACCTAGCAATAAATTAAATATTGGCTATGTCGCTTTTATATGTAGCTGTACAAACAATACGCAACATTTGACTGCTGAATAAACCATTTAAAAAGAACATTTTATTAAGAAAAAAAAACATTAACGAGAAGGCTCTAGATGGAATTTAAAACGTGGGTCTTTTGCATTACAAAAAAATGTAAAAGAAATATTTTTTTTTAGGCTTTTTTATATAATTTACCTTGAATTAAAACCTGGCACTTGTATTCAACATCAGGGAAATATGTCATATATATAAAAATGAAAGGAAATTTAATATAAATAAATGCAGAAACAATTTAGAATACTCCAACAAGTGGTGAAGTTAACTAGTGCTAAATTGAGCACAAAAACTAAGATAAAATTATAATTAACGTTCACTTTCTGTGCACAGGCTTCCTCACTCATAGGGGAGAAGGTTTATAGAGTATAGACCCACTACACTGTTCCACTGAGGGTAGGCAGACATAGCACACAAGTGCACTCTCTGTTCCTTCACTCTCATACTTATATGTCTAATGAGTTCTATTGAATTGGTCCAGTAAATTAATTCAACTGAGAAGAAATCCTAGTAGTAACTCTATTCAAGGTATTTTTATAATTAACAACGATATTCAGGTTGCATGTGCAATTACAACAGAGTCCAAACATTTTTAATTTATCAATAATCTTCAAAATAGCAAAATCATTTTAATTTTTGCCAGTATTTGATTATATCTTAAACACCTTACCTCGCCAAGTTTTTGTATTATTGCGTAAATTACTGTAAATTTTTGTGGTAATAAATTTACATTTTAAGTGTTTTACTCTGTTGGTTATTATTTAAATCATATATTATGTAATTACTTTATAAGCCTGTTATTAATGATTTTATGTATGACTTGTGTATCTATAACTTTATACACAAATATTGTTGGTTTATCGAATATAATAAAAGGTAAGTAAAAAATTTAACCACTTGAACTAAGCCCTTTTACATTTTTGTAAGCGTTTAAAAAATCTTTCTTATCGATTCTTTCTTATCCATGGTCATATACCATAGATAACATTTTATAATGTAACAAACGTCAATATAACATTATCTATGAAAAAAAAACAATAATCGCGATTTGGAAATTTCATTTTCGTCTTTCTAGATGTTGTATGTATAGATACTACATCATTAAAATCTCAGATATTATAAATAACACCGGTATATTTACATTTCACGTATTGCTTGTACAGGCACGTAATTTTAGGAGTACAATCTGGCAACACATAAAGTCTGTCGTGAGAATTCATACATACAACCTTATAAAATTAAATTACATTATGCTTCATGACTTTTTTATTACTTAATGAACTAAAAGTTATTACCATTGGAGAGTGGGTCTCTTAATTCTTTATTCACTAATCATAATGTTTTTGTATCACTAAAATGCATAATATAACACCACTACACGTGTAATATACTTACTATAGTTATATTATACGAGTTTTATGTCAGCCTTTTGGGTCAAATGTTTTGAAGGTAAAAAAATATAATATACAGGACGATGAAACACATTAACGAAACTCAGAAACAGCGTTATCAATGAGACAACATGGCAGTGACACTATTCCAAATATAACTACTGTTTTAACGTGAATATGTCTTTAAAATGATAACGATACGATTTGGTGTTATAGCTACATATCTATCACCTCCAACCGACATTTAATCACACCATTGGATAGCTAAAGGATCAAAGAATTTAATTACGTATTCACGTACAAACGGCCATAACACAGTCACACGCTATTTAATTTTATTATTTAACAACCATCTTTAATGCTAAATATCATCATTTCAAAACGATAAAATTGATAACGACCTAACAAACTAATCGACGGCCTCTAGATATAAAGCGGCAAGTGTAAAAACTTCCTACCTTTTGTAATAATGATATAGAAGATACATATTTAGCATCATGTTTAATAGGTGTATGATTAAAAAAGAGGATGATCTACTTTGATAAATTTTGGTAATTGTGATGATTATATTACCCATTTAATCATCACAATTACAAAAACGTCAAAAATGTCAAAAATGCAGGTTGACTCCTTACACATATGTTTGAATATGCGCCAAGTTTCAGTTAACCTTAACATGTCCCTTACATCCTGTATAATTTATACATGAAGTCTTATATTGCTCAGGTAACTTTTTATCAACAACTACTTTTTTTAATACCAAGAATAGTCTAAGCATAGCCATTCGTATTAATTTTGAAGGCTGACATAATGAACATACAAACAACGTTATGAATTAGATGATAAAGCTGTGACGAGTACAAGCCACAGCGAGACAAACATAAGCTAATTATCATTATAAAAAATATCCCCCCCTTAAAATTTACATGGACTTTTTAACATTAATTCTATTAAGACGAACAGAACCTGTTAGTTCTACGTATAGACTGATTTTTTAAATTACTAAAATGAGATCTATGACAGTCCTGAACTTTAACTACCTAAAAAAAATTTCGTAGAGGTACATTTCGGCGAATATGAGTATTTTATTTGTCGAAGAAATAATGTTAAAAAGTCTATGTTAATCAATGGGGGGTCGCAGCAAACGCCGCCTTATGCCTAATACTTTTTTTAATGTATTATTTGTCAATTTTTAACTTTTTTTTATGGCACCACAGCCACTTACCTTCACAATCACACATTACTTGTGCAGAAATAAATGTTTTAGTGCTTTGAAATAACATTTGGACTTGAGCCAGTATTCGAGGTATATAATAGACACGAAAAACGATTACTTTTTTAGTGAAATGTTTCGTTTTTGAATTAGATAAGTGACTAAAAAACTATCTTTTTCAGAATTCTTCTATGCCTTTCGTCTTTAATATAGTAAGGACGCTTTGTTTTATTATTGTATTTAGCCTTTTTAATAAAGAAAAAACTCAACAAACTCTTAGACATCAAAGAAATATACTAGGGGAGAGAGATTTTTGTTTTATATTTCGCTGGGCACGGCTTTACGAAAGTCGGGTGTAGTAAAAACCAGCGGATCCCTCTTCAGCCAGGTAACGGGGTCCACCCAGTGGCGATCCGTCCTCACCTGGAACAATGGCTTTCCAAGGAGCACGGAACGCTTTCCTACAGATTGGTACAGGTTCTGACCGGACATGGGTGCTTCGGAAAATTCCTGCACCAAATTGGCCGCGAGGAGTCATCCGCTTGTTATCAGTGTGGCGCAGCTATCAATTCAGCGCATCTCACTGTGGCAGATTGTGCAGCCTGGGGACCTCAGCGTCACCTCCTGATGGCGTTGATCAGGGGCGACCTATCGTTGGGGAGCATTGTAGGCGCGATGCTCTCCCGTGAGAGATGGTGGGCGGAAGCGGCCTTCCTTTGTGAGACGGTAGGGTCGCTGAAGGAAGCCCACGAGAGTGAGAGATGGAGAATGCAGTGGATGCTCTCCCTCACTGCCGAACGAGGCGGAATCCAAGCCCTCCTCCCGTCTCCATGAATTCTCCATCAAACTTATCCGGGACACCAGGGCAGAATGCGAAAGCTGAACACCTGTTGCCTCACTAATGGATGAAGAGGGTTTTAGTGTGTATTGCGAGACTTAACTCGCCGACTCCCACTAAACACTCCTCGTAAATTGCATTTCCCAGCGACACTTAAAAAAAGGTAATGGGGTCCAGATATCCGCTAAAGCATTTAGCCCCCGGATGAATCAGACTTACGGGTTTACTTTAGGGAGAGCAGATGAGAAAAATTGTGCCTTGCGTCGAGGAGAAAAGGTGGTTAAATTTAAGGTGAACATAAGTAATTTATTGGGGGACATTGCAATTAAATATTTAATTAACACCATTTTTTACAATAGAAAGGGTGTTTGGACAACATACTGGAGAATTAATACAGAAAAATCTGTGAAAGTTCTCATTTGCAATAATACCATCATGTGAATTCCTCAAATGAAATAAGTTTTATCATTTTAAATAAATATCAATGGCATTATGAAAGTGTGTTAAGTACACTTATGATAAAAATATCTTCTATCTGAATAAAAATATGCCGTGATGAGCATACTACATTTTTTATCTTTCTCACGATTATATGTTTGAACATTAGATTGTCATGCTGACTGAGATAATTTTCACGTGCCTTTAATATTTTAATTTAACCTTTTATTCTTTAGAGGTTAACAGATGACATTTACTAACGATCTTTTTACTTCCTTTTTCTTTCATTTTAAGTGGAAACGTAATTGATTAATGTCCTGACACTTATGTTTTGAATTCAATTACTAATATACTATACTTTTTTCCAAATAAAACAAGAAGGCTATTTGGATGGATTGTGCATGGTATTCAGGTCACGAAAACGTTAGGTTTATTGTTACAATATTCTCAAATAATATACGTTAAGTTCTCGATCCTATTTTAACTCTCTCCTCAGTGGTGTCGAGTTAGCGTCCTATCGAGTCCTATGTCAGTAAAGGTATGATGTATTAGTCTCGGATTTAATGATAAAATGGACCAAATCTATCTAAGTTATCAATTTTATAATAAGATTTTTAAGTCAATATAAGTTATACGGCTTAAAGTATAACTTATACCGTAATAATTATATATTAACGCTACCGCAGATAATGACATGATGAGTTTTAAGGTTAGGTCGGTTTTTTTTGCTGTGGTAGCATGTCCACACGACAAAAAACTAAAATAACCATACAAAATTAATGATATTTTGGTTAGGTTGGATTAGTTTTTGCCCTTTTTGATGTGGAGGCGTTTCCCAGCGACGAAAGAAGATAAAAAATTAACCTAACCATAAAAAACTGCCAATTATTTGGTTAGGTCAGTTTTTCGCCCCTTTTTCTGTGGTGGCATCTCCCAGCGATAAAAAACTATAAAATATTGCTAATTTTTTGGCTTTTGCTGCAGTGGCATTTCCGAGTGACAAAAAAAGATAAAAGCTAACCTAACCATAAAAAAAATACTAATTTTTTTCGTTAGGTTAGGTTAGTTATTTCTAGGCGATGGACAAAAAAATCTAAACTTAAAAATTGCCACGTCTGTAGTTGCGGTGGCCTTAACGCGTAAGTACCGTTATTCAATATATGCCTCCCTTAAATTAGAGTGCAATATGTATAGTATAGTGTAATAGTTAATATAACTTTATATGATTTCTAAATGAACAATATTAGTTTTATAAAAATAAGTCTCAATCGCGAGTAATTATATATCACGATGGCAAAGATAAAAAACCTCAATAGGCTCAAGTCCAAAAACATTTCAAAGTTAAGCAATACACGACCTTATGTCGATATAAGACGTATCATATTGCCTTAACAGCGAAACTCTATCACAACCAGCGCCAGTTTAAGCGATGTATTTAAGCTCATTTCTATAAAATTTCAACTTTTTAAGCCCTATTCCTTAATGAGATGCCACAACGACATTACCACTAACCAATCATTACCTTGAAAATAATGACTAATTGTAGATATGCGGATATAACTAGATATTCGAACTTTATTGATGCAAGGGGAACTTTCTATCTGCCTCTTAGTCAAAGAATATTAATTAAAAAGTACCTATATTATTATGACAGATACTGGGTTTTTTAATACCATAGAGTAGATCACCTCTAGGACTTTATGGTTAAGTACATAATATAAATCCTCCTTTTTTTAAATCATATTATGTTTTGCCAATCCTTTGGAATTTTTTAATTAAATCCCCCAAAATTAATTTTCCATTACGAATGTTTAGCTTCATAAATGAAGCCTTATTGGCGTAGTCGCCGTAGCACCTCAGTAAATTATACTGTTAAAAATCAACCGAATAGAGTCCTAACTTGCACGCAAATTGGCACAATATATATAAACTGACTGACAAAAATGAGGTACAGTTATGTGTTTCAAATATTTGACTATGATCGTGTAAAGATTTACACTTAAAACTTAATAAAATTGCGATAGGAAATTGTGACCATAGACATATATGCAGACTGCACAATTCAACACCTCGTTAACCACACAGAAGTTATGGAATATTTCTTTTTATGTAGTTTTTACGCCTGAATTCTTAATTTTTTCAGTAAATTTTTAAGTCTTTTTCTTCCATTCTGTTATATGGTGCTCCAAAATTTAGAAAGCGTTTTTACTGGCGCTCTATTAGCTACAACAAAATGGATTCGAGATGTGTAGGGTTTCCTTAACGATGTGCGGAAATTTTTAAAAATCACATAAAATAGTTTTCAGTATCTGTCCAGAATTTAATTGAACTTTTAAATCATTCTACGCATATTTTTTTCAATCACTATATAATTCCATGTACTTTTGTATTTGTCGTGACACAGTTCTACAATGTGTCTATGATCACGCGATCAAAAGCAACTGTCAAGATCAATATTATGCTAGATATGGTTTTTTTGTTGTCGATTACTTGATACTATTTAAAAAAGGCTGTTCGTGCGCTTTTGACCAAAAAAATTTCCACTGCTACGTAATATGATTGGTGTTACAAGAAAAAGTAATTTTAACACCTGCTTCCTATATATAGATATATATAGGGAGGTTATTCAAAAAACAAATGCTAGCAAAATCAAGGGATACTGTTTGGTGTTGTACCTATTTATCTATCGTCTCCATCCGAAATTCAATTACACCTCTGGATACCTAATCGATCAAAGAATTTATTACGCTAAGTACTGTAAAACAGTGCGGCGAAAGGGGAAACTCCGCCATTTTGAAGTTATTATTATTACCCGATACGTATTCACGTAAAACAAACGGTCGTGTCGATAACACAGTCATATCCAATTTTTTTCACTAAACAAGCCAAGTAATATATGAAATTGACAGCTGCATTCGAACTAAAACATTTTATTTAAAAAGGAACTAAAGATGTAGACAAATGCGTACATGACGATGATAATGAACTTTATCTGAATTACCGCGGTTTACCTTGGTCATGAATATTATGGCACTTAAAAAATTTAAATCTTTTTTTCTTTGATTTCAATTAATCAACCGATGTCGAATAATACCACAACACAATATGTTATATATATTAATGTTACCGCTACATCAAAAAATTATTATTTGCAAAGCTCGAGTAACATTAAACTCTTTTCACTCATAAGTAACACAGTAACCTATTTTTCGGACATAAGAGAAGACAATAAAAAATGTGTGTGTACACCCTTTAGAAGTTATACTTCTTTGGCGTAACAAGATAAAAATCTTTCGCCTTATTTTACGTTTGTAGAAAAAACGACACCAAAAATAGATAAACGTAAATTTTCATTGGATATAAATAGTTTATAATCTGTTTTCTATAGTTGAGTCTGAAAGTTATAATTTTGATAAGAATGTCACGTTGTCATTTTTAATGTCACAATATATCTAACTAGTAATATAATAAAATAATTAAGGTATTAAATAATATTAAAAAAAACTAAAATTTTGACTATAGCTAACTTTAGGGTGTCGATTTTTTGTGACGATGTTCACGCGCACAATTTCTCATAATTTTTCCCTAACACGCCAAAAGAAGTATAACTTCAAAATCTAATTTTATCTTCGAATCAGGAACTGCACCTGAAATTCTCATCTATTTTTTAAATCCATTATAGTCTAAAAAATATCGCTAGTCATAATTTAGACATCAGATTTTTAAGTTTTTATCAATGAAATAAATGGTTTTACTTTTATAGAACTGACTTTGTTAATAGAAACCAGCAATATTTTTTCAAAAGAGCTTTTTGAAGAGCCATATCACCACCAGAGCTTTCTAAAGAGCTATATCATATATCAGTCCTCCTAACGGGAGGTTATGTATTTTATTTCTAGATCTATACGATCGTCATGTACCCCATTTTCTACAATTTTTAAAAATAAAAAGGAAACTTAAATATAATCTGAACTTATATTTAGACAGAATTGAACTACAATTTTTCTATGTGAGTAAATAATTTTAATTTTTAAATAATTAATCGCATAAAATTTGTTTTGGTCTGAATAATATTGATAACAAATGTCTATTTATTACGCTTCTATATTTCAATGGGACCTTTTTTTTTAGGAAAAATATTGAATAGTGCACATATTGTTGGGAATGAAGCTTATTGCCCAAGGATAATGTATTAAAAATAAGCCTAAAATTGGATGCTTTTAACGATTTTTATAAAACAAACATGCGGAAGAATATTAAAATATACGAGTATATATAAGCATATATTGTTAAGATTAAAGATACTTTTTAATGAATAGTTTTGTCCTAAATTGTCCTGATTTCGAAGTATGTAATGTATATGTATATATATAATTCGAACACGGCTTCACTTATTTGGCTAATCTTGGTATTGCATTCTTTGTGGAAGTCTAGGGAAAGTTTAAAAGCTGAGTAAATTTAACAAAAATGCTTGGAATATAGGAAACACAACAATTTTGATTTCATTTTGAAACTATTCCTACGTGTCAAATATTAGATGTTAATTTTTAATGAAAACAATGAATAGTTTTGTCCTTAACTCTACCATTCCTTCTTATTTCGGTGTATGTATATATATATAACTCGAAAACGACTGATCTAATTTGACTAATCTTGGTGTTGCATTCTTTGTGGAAGTCTAGGGAAAGTTTGAAAGCTGAGTAAATGTAACAAAATTGCTTGGAATATAGGAAACACAACAATTTGATTTCATTTTGAAACTATTCCTATCTGTCAAACATTTGATGTTTGTCCCATCGTTTAGAAATCAATTAATTTAAAAGTCGTTACCAAATCAAATTTAATTTAAACGAGAAGTTTTTTTATTCAATTTTGAATGTCTGTATTTGATGTTCGTTCCGTCGTTCGGAAATGAAATTGAATTTAAAAGAATACTTTTATTCCATTTGTTTTTGACATTTGACATTGACAATCTACAATTTCTAATTGCAACTATATTAACTTTATGACTTAATTTTTTAATAGAGGTAAAACATTCTGTAACTATCATTCAGCTTTTTTAATTATTGATTTTAATGTTCTTTAGTATATCTTTTACACCCTGTGTACATTAAGGATAAGGTTCCCAGTGTATTCAAGAAGACATTAATATAAAAAGAGATCCCATTGAAATAACATAGATGTATTTGTGACACGTCATTAAAACTACCATACATATCCACTCATACAAAACATCCCAAGCATCGAAGCCTAAACCCTAAACCTACGATTGCGCACATTGTGAGCAAAGACAAATAAGTAGATAAAGATTATTTTTAATTTTTTTTATTGTTATTAAAGTTAACCCATATCCGTGTATTCATCTGTAACGTTAATTTTGTTATTAACATTAAAATCCAGTCGAAGCTTTTAAATGACTTATTACAATTTGTTTATATTATTTGTTGTATTGTGTATCGATATTGATGCACGAATGAATGATGTAAATGCTTATGTTTTATCAATGGAGGGAATAAAGCGTCCCATTTCGATCAAACAAAATTTATATTACAGATAACACTGCAAATGTTTCCAATGCAAAAACTATAAAATGTGAAATTTTATTATCTATGCTTAAGGTACTTATAGAACTGGAACCCATGGCAGTTAAAAAAAGATAATACAAAACATATTGTGTGTTAAAACTTTTAAATAAAATATTATTAATAAAGCAAAACCGCTTAAATCGCTGACTAAAACCGTGATACGATATTACAACTTAAGACGTTTTCATTTACGCCATTTTTGTGTTACTAAAAGACCTCTGTTTGATGTAATAGAACATATTCTTTAAATACTTTGAGTTGATAAAAAAATTAAAATAACTTTAGAACATACTTGATTCTCACAAAATATGTTAAAGTAGCTTTTTCAAAACAACCTTAACCAAAATATAATCTGTTACCTAAAGAAATTAAAAGTGTGTGCGTACAAAGTACATATGTCAGAAGTGAAACTTCTTTGGCAAACCAATGTTTTAGTCTTCTTTATATTTTTATTATAAATCTAAAACTTTACATTTTCAAGATTTAGAGTGAGAGCAAAAGGAAGGTATATTAGGAATTTAATTGCGATTAAAATATTAAGTGTCGAAAATTAATGAGATTAATAAATGACGAATTGTAAATAAAAATGCCACGCGTTTTTTTGTCAATATTAAACATTATTAATTAAATTTAGTTTTTGTATTCAAAATTTAGAAAAGAGAATTTATGAAATATTTTAATTTTATATTTTATTAAAACGTAGTAATATTAAATGACGAGTGGCAAATTAAATGCCACATGTTATTTGTGAATATTTAAACTACCTGACCTTCAAACGAATTGGCATAAAAAACGCTGCACATCTTAGTGACGCTAATCACGCGTTCCATCCGTAAAAACTTACCCTCATGCGCCTAAAGAAGATTCACATCAAAAAAATTACTTTACTCCATGAATTAAGGTGTTGTTGATTACTTTCTATGTAAAAGTAACAGTAACAGTACAAGACTGCGTATATAACAATGTAGATAAAAACTATAAATAAATATTTAATGTCTGCAGTAAAACACTGTAATATGAAAGTTAATTTGATTTAATTTTATGATAAGACTTTTAATGGCTACAAATGAACACACGGATAAAACTCCACCACGTGTAAAGAAATCGAAAACAAACTAAAAAGTAACTAGAGACGTATCTGTCAATAAAATACAACGCCATTTGATAGTAAAATTTCCACACACAACACAATAACATATTAGGAACTAAACATATTTTTCTAGTAAAAAGAAATCGAGCGTAGGTTAAATAAAAAAAATCTAGACTGTCTAGTTCCTGATATGAAAGTATTATTCTTTTTTTTATTACGAGAAATAATTGATTTGATGAAAGGTCGAAAAAATTATCGACTATTGTCTAACGTTTATATAAATTAATTAAACAACTATATATTAATAAAAAGGCCGTAAGCGGCCACGTTGTGGTGCTATCGAGAAAAAAAATATTTTTTGCACTTTTTTTTAGTAATTTTTATCACAATAACACACGCCCTAGCATTCACAAAATTTTGAAAAAATACATTCGATTTATGATATCAATTCTCTCCATTCCAAAAATATTTACATCTTACAGCTAAATTTTTTTTTTCATGAAAAATTCAGATTTTCAAGTTGTAAAACTTAGAGAACACATTCGACTATTACGCTCAGTAAGAGAAACCTTGTCTATTAATCACTTACATGTTTTTAAAAAATTACTTTTTTTTACTGTCCATTGCTGCTAAGGAATTAAATAAAACTTATTTAACACACCTTGAGATCGATCACTCACTTTTATTTTTTTTAAGTTTTTTTTCACAGTTTTTATCACATTTTTTTTTAAATACTGTTACCTCTTAGGTTGTAAGTTAAGGATATGTATGTCACTTTGCCAGAGGTTTCGTGCGACGAACTGTGCAGTGTTGCCACACTAGTGGAGTGGTTATTTTGTGTTAACTGACAAACTGACTGCATTCAGGATGTAAACTTTTTACCTTTGCTTGGGGATACCTGACGATTGAAAAAAAGTAATTAATAGAGCATTCAAAAAGGTAATAAGCATATTTTGATTACGTCATTGAAAGAAATATACATTCTGTTGAAGTTATTATCAAATTCTTTATTTTACTATGCCTTAATTCATAGTCTCTTAGAATACCAGGGCATAAAATTTATTTTAGTACAAAAAACAACTTTGAAGCACTCTACATTTTAACATTTTGTACTGGAAAAATGTAAGAGTTCATATATAAGCTACTCAACGCTACTTTACTGATTAAGGCGTGTCATAGTTTTCTGACGTTCTAATAGATGGCGCTATTATTAAAAATGATATACTTAATAGGTTTATATTATGGTATGTCAACGTGCGCGTGTTTGCGCGCGTTCTCCCGCCTCTTTGAATCCTCAGTTGGACTCATCTGTGGTACCAGGGACGACTGCGAAAATTAAACACCTGGTGCCTCACAAAAGCCATCCATAAGGATTCTGTTGGGTTTTAGTGGGTATTGCGAGGTCTCACACTGCGAGTCCCACACTCTTGACCTTAGGTCGGGGTTCGTGCGTAAATACATGTCCCATCGGAAAAAGGTATTTCAAGGCAAATCATTTTTAAGAAGTTTTTATAGTAAGTGCAATTAAATTTAAATATACCTTGGTATGTCACGCGATCGAATTGACAGCGTAGTAAGGTCGGGTGCCCTCTGGTTGGTACAGAGTTATCGACGCTATGTAATTGTTTGACATCACCTGAAATGCAACGAAAACCAACTTTTATTGTTCCAGCTGTATTCATTCATATACTGAAACTCAAAATTAATAACTAAGTATTATGAAATCTTAACGAAACCACGAGTAAGAAGATTGGAGCAGAAAAGGGAAAAAAATTAAAACTTTATTAACTGTTAGCATATATTTCCACATAATCCACCTATACGTGTGATATGGGTATGATAATTAAACTTCTAGTATATATATCTCTTTCTCACATACATATCCATTGGACAAAATTAAGGATCTAATAACTCTTCAATTTTCAGCAGTTTTTCACACGACTGTATTTTTGTTAAAAATACGACGCATTGGGACAATTTGAAGCTTGAAGCTTTTAATTTTTGGATCTTACGAGAAGAATTTTCGAAAACATGTTGCAATCTTAAAATCATTAAAAAAGTATTTCTAATTTCTTTTCGACGTTATTTTTGGTGTACGGGCTTGAATTTTCCAATTAACACACATTCTGCATTTTTAAACATAATAAATGCCTTTCTTGGAAGGCACTACTCTTATAATAATATTGTTAAGAGTATTTACAAAAAATAACCAAAAACTTTAATACAGTAGTTTAGGTGGGGTGGTGGGTAAAAGGCAGGTAAGTAGCAGCCCATTAACGTTCCACTGTTCGGGACAGGGCTCCTCACTCATATGAGAGAGGGTTTTTAGACCATAGACCCACCACACTGCTCCACTGCGGATTCGCAGGCATAGTACATAAGTGCACTCTCTATTCCTTCACTCTCATGACACGACCGGAGAGATCAGGCGCAGGAACGACGGCTTAACGTGCTCTCCGACGCGGGGGTGGATCACACCGCCAAATTTTCCCCAAGTTCGGGCACATTTTGAAAAATCTTCATAGCATACTCAATATCGATTTCGAATTGGCCCAACACTGGACTCGAACCCAGGACCTCTTGTCTGTAGTCGAAATCGGTAACCAATACACCACGTGGGAGCGTACGTGTCTATTACATACATTTAAAAGATTATATCTATAAAAAAACTACTTACCTCAAAGATCATGTCCTGGTAACCGTAGCAGAAGGTGGATCCAAAAGGATTCGTGGTGTTGGTGGACGAGGCCCTGTTCAACACGACTGGCCTCTCGCACACGCGCAGAGCACGTGAAACGCTCTCCCACTTGCTGTACGCCGTAATGCAGACAGCACCGCGGGACTCCACTAGTGCATTCGATTCACACCTGTATCATTAACACATTAAATGAGTATTCAAAATCGCTATAAATCAATATATTATCAAGTTTTAGTTGAGAACAGCAAACCAATGTTTATATAGGAAAGTCGTTTACCATTTTTTCCAATGTATACATGGTTATTTGCTAGGATATTTACGGTTCCCGTGTCGACCGCGTGTCTATAATGTATATATGGACACGGGAGCCGTGTTCAACCCATCCAACGTGTTTAAATGCCCTATAATATTGTTTTATTTATTTATGCACCGCTTAAATTAACTTAGAAATAAAAATTAAAACTAGTACACAAAAAGAGATATCCAGGTATCTTTTGACTCATCACGATATTTCTGAAACCATAAGGCGTAGAGACTGGAAATTTGGTAGAAATATTCCTTTTGCTAAGTAGAGGTCAACTAAGAACGGATTTTATGAAATTCCACCCGCATGGGGGTTGCGGGGGTGTCAACTATTGACTCATCACATAAGGCATGGAGACTTGAAATTTGGTAGGAATATTCCTTTTGCCGAGTAGAGGTCAGCTAACAAATAACTCATTGAAGTATTTATATGTATGTTTTTTTATTTGTAAAGCAACTTGCCTACATCAATGAAAATGCTACCCATTCAAACCAATGAAAAAAACATTAAACGCAGACGAAGTCGCGGGATTTGCTTATTACATATACCTAAACATAAATTTACATATATAAATAATGCATTAATATATAAATACACACATAAAAATATATACAATAAATACATAGATACATTAGTGTATAAATATGCACTAAGTATTTTATTA
This sequence comes from Elymnias hypermnestra, assembly GCA_015832385.1. Classification (NCBI taxonomy): domain Eukaryota; kingdom Metazoa; phylum Arthropoda; class Insecta; order Lepidoptera; family Nymphalidae; genus Elymnias; species Elymnias hypermnestra. The sequence continues at coordinate 1,148,381 of JACTOM010000020.1, read as the reverse complement.
TATCTGGAAATTGTTTTGAAGATTTTATCATTCCACTTTATTCATATTTGAATTTGTCAAACCGATTTTTGAATTGTTTATGGATTGGTTATCAATATACTGACAGTTGAACTATTTAAAAGAAATTCCTAAAAGCAGCATTTTGATTTTTATAATTTGCTAAATATGTATGTAGACGCGACTAATATGATTACGATTCATTATAACATATTATCTATAATTTATTTAAAATATGTTATTAGGTCTTGCTGATTTATTGCGTTTTTGTTTGCATATTTGAAACTTATTTTTAGGCTATAATATAGTTTGTTGGAAGGTTGTCATAAATAAATATCTAACAAATTGTAGCTTAGATACGTAGTCGAACCATGCATGCTAATTGATGCATGCATGATTCAATATCTTACTTTATTTCATATTTATTAAACTTACTTAATTACATTTTTATCAAATCAAATCAAAATATCTTTGCCTTTCAAGTAGTCACTTTTGAATCGATGAAATGAATATTTTTTTTCTTTTCCACACAATAATTCTAATGTACGCCTGATGATGGTATTAAAGAACGACTTCAAATCTAAAGTTACGAGGGTTACTTCGCACCCTGTCCTGAGAAGAGCCCACAACAAACTCAGTCGGGTATTTTGGTTTTTTTTTTTTGTATCATCATCATTACAATATCATAATAGTTTAATATATTACAATTAAAATTAGAGCAATTTGCTCACTCCCACGCGTTTCTATCATCTAAGTAGAGACTTATAATACGATTTTTCTATCAACTTTCTTTTAACAAAGACTTTGAATTTATTAATATACATCTCTAGAACGTCATATGGGAGTTTATTATAGAAACGTATACAGTTACCCTTAAATGAGTCGTCAATTTTATGCAGCCTACTAGAATTTATAACAAGTTTGTTGTTTCTTAAGGTATATGATGTACATTCACTCTTTTTATTATATAGAACTTTCGATCTCCGTCTGATGAAATATTGTATACGCACCCGCATTTTTGTCATGTCATACTTTAGGTCCCTAGGTACGTAGTATACTATTACTTCAAAATTTTCTGTTCATAAAGAAATAGGAAGCCTTTATTAATAAATATAATAAATAATTACAGAGTTCTTTAAACTCACTTGTCAGGTTGCACGTTTAGCTCGAACTCGCACCTGTGGTACATGTTGAAGTTGTAGTGCCCAGGGTAGTTGGTGTGCAACACGAACTTCTTTACTTGGTGCGTACGCGCATCGAATAAAACGTCCTGAAACCATAACAACACATTTTGTTATAAATTATTAAGAACAGAACATTAAAAATTACTTAACTCCCTTTTATAGTAATATTATCTGATCCAGCAAACGTTGTTTTGTCATATAATTACTACTATTGCTATTAAAAAATAGGGGTTGGTGATAGAAAGGTTAAAATTTAGGGTTGCATGTAAAATTTTAAGGGTGAACAACCCTTATCTCTTAGGGGTATGAAAAATAGATAGTAGCCGATTCTCAGACCCCACTGAATACGCATATAAAATTTGGTACAAATCGGTAGAGCCGTTTCGGAGGAGTAAGGTAACTAACATTGTGACAGTGAAATTTTATATATTAGATTTAATGTGCGAGAAGGAACAGGAATTAGTACAATACTATAGGGAAATGTCTCGTTTGTTGTACAAATTGATATTATCTTGCTATTCATTAATCAAAATAGAAAAAAATCTATTTCAAATATCTTAGTCTATGCTATGTTGAAAATTATACATATATATAGCATCACGCCTTATTCCCATAGGGTTAGGCAGAGACCACGTCCTTCCACTTGCCACGACCCTTGCATATCTCTTTCGCTTCTTTCATTCTCATTAAACTTTTCATACAACTTCGTCGGTTTAATGTACTCTTTCCCTGACCCTTATTTAAAATGCTCTGGATTTGGTCCAGGATCGTTCGCCTTGTTCTTCCCCTTCCAACTTTCCCATTCACTCTTGACTCATAAATCCTTTTTGTTAGTCTCCTTTCATTCATTCTCTCTACGTGCCCAAACCATATAAGCATACCTTTCTCAGTTTTAGTCACTACATCTTCTTTTATACAACAACGTATTAAGTTTTTTACTATTCATTCATTTGTGCCCGGGTAACTATGAGTTAGTCTATGTAGTTATCAATATGCTACCTTGATATGGAAGTGCTACCTAAGGAGAGAGAGAATATACAATAGTGGTTTATACCATAGATATAAGTAATACAAATATTAACTATCGCAAAGGCCAAATACAGGTGGCGTTATCGGGTTAGGTAGATTTTATTACGAAAAATATATAAAAAGACAAACCAATCAAAGTTAAATAATCTCGTTTTTAGGGAGGATTTCATTAAAATTGAGATAGATTAGATAGATAGATTACTCTTTATTGTACACCAAAAATTTACAACATCACTTATGCTTATGTTACACAATGGGGGGGGGGTACAATAGGTGGCCTTATCGCTCAGTAGCGATTTCTTCCAGGCAACCTTTGGGTGAGAAGATAATATAATAATAATAATAATAATAATAATATATTTTTATTGCAGGCCCTCAAAGTGCCCATATTTGTTTACATAATTACTACTTACGTACTAACTTAATGTGTAAGAATAGAAAACGAAAAATACTGTTAGTTACAAAGACTTAATTCTATGTTAGAGTATCTTATATACTAGGACTTANGTTTATTATAGAAACGTATACGATTACCCTTAAATGAGTCGTCAATTTTATGCAGCCTACTAGAATTTATAACAAGTTTGTTGTTGTTTCGTAAGGTATATAATGTACATTCACTCTTTTTATTATATCGAACTTTCGACCTCCGTCTGATGAAAAATTGTATAAGCACCCACATTTTTGTCATGTCATACTTTAGGTCCCTAGGTACGTAATACACTATTACTTTAAATTTTTTTGTTTCGTATGAATTTTATATTGACTTACATAAAGAAATAGAAAGCCTTTATAAATAAATGTAATAAATAATCACAGACTTGTTTAAACTCACTTGTCAGGTTGCACGTTTAGCTCGAACTCGCACCTGTGGTACATATTGAAGTTGTAGTGCCCAGGGTAGTTGGTGTGCAACACGAACTTCTTTACCTGGTGCGTACGCGCATCGAATAAAACGTCCTGAAACCATAACAACGCATTTTGTTATAAATTAATAAGAATAGGACATTAAAAATTCGGTAACTCCCTTTTATAGTATTTAATGTGCCAGAATGAACAAGAATTAGTACAACTCTATAGGGAGATGTCTCGTTTGTTGTACAAATTTATATTATCTTGCTATTCATTAATCAAAATAGAAAAAAATCTATTTCAAATATCTTAGTCTATGCTATGTTGAAAATTATACATACATATAGCATCACGCCTTATTCCCATAGGGGTAGGCAGAGACCACGTCCTTCCACTTGCCACGACCCTTGCATATCTCTTTCACTTCTTTCATTCTCATTAAACTTTTCATACAACTTCGTCGGTTTAATGTACTCTTTCCCTAATCATTATTTAAAATGCCCTGGATTTGGTCCAGGAACGTTCGCCTTGGTCTTTCCCTTCCAACTTTCCCATTCACTCTTGACTCATAAATCATTTTTCTCAGTCATTCTCTCTATGTGCCCAAACCATCTAAGCCTACATTTCTCAGTTTTAGCCACTACATCTTATATACCACAACGTTTAAAGTTTTTTACTATTCATTAATTTGTGCCCGGATAACTATGAGTTAGTCTATGTAGTTATCAATATGCTATCTTGATATGGAAGTGCTACCTAAAAAGAGAGAGAATATACAATAGTGGTTTATACCATAGATATAAGTAATACAAATATTAACTATCCCAAGGGCCAAATATAGATGGCGTTATCGGGTTAGGCAGATTTTGTTACGAAAAATATATAACAAGGCAAACCAATCAAAGTTAAATAATCTCGTTTTAGGGAGGATTTCATCAAATTGAGTAGCATTAAATATAGTTTAAAACAAGTGATTCAACTCACCAGACCAAGGGTAAAGTAGTTGAAGAAATAGTCGGACGCGGGCGGTGGGCGACGACGGGCAGTTGGCCGGTGAATGCGCATCTTATCATCTGCCTTGTAGTACAGACGTGCTGGCGCTGCCAATGCTCGGGAAACAGCTTGGCAGCTGTCACCAAAACGAACCACTCGCCTTCTCGCTGATGCTGGCTCTCCTGATCTAACACCTGTTGAATGACGTAAAACTTGTTTTAGTAATTATTAATTTATAGGGAGATATATTGTTTAACCGGAAGTAATACCGTTATTAATTCGCTACAATTACTGTTTATAACAAAACGGAAGTACTCTTTCGTGAGCCGTCACCCGAAGGGTTTAGCCAGGAAACTCGAGTGCCAACACTCGAAGTAGTCCGGGCAATACGAATATATATTATGTCATGTTGAATTTGATAATAATTGTATAAAATTAGTAAAGTGTTAAATAATTAATTAATAGTTTTTTGATGTGATATTAAAATGATAAAGTGTATAATATGTTGTATGAATTATTTGCAACTTTTAATAAATAGTTTTGAAGAAAAACCACTTCGAAGAATAGAGCTTTTAGCTGCTGGTGTCATATTACAATATTATGTGAAGCCAAGAATGAATAACTGACTTACAATTAGCTGATACATTTAAACATCTGCCGATACTCTCCTTATCTTAATAAAGATCTCTTTTTATTTAAACAGGGATATATCTTAATATAAATAGGAATAGGCTTGTTGCAAAAATATCGATATATCGATATTTTGAAGCGATATTTAATACTATGATATATCGATGTATAGATATAAAATTCCAAGTATCGAAAAGGTACGAAAATCAATTTTTTCTAAAATAAAAAATCCTAAGAAGGAATAAATACTTTTTAAACTCACTTTTTTGTATAAATTATATTTTATGTATTAGTTTTGGTCGACTCGATTTGCAGTTTTATAATTTGGTTTTTAAGTTGGCAACTTACGAGTAGTCTGTTCATTTCAACATTTACTGCCCGTCCGTATTGTTACCCGCTAGATTGATATATCGATATTTTTAATAAAAATATTAATATCGATACTGATATTTCAAAAATATATTGTTGTGATATATATCAATATTTTATTACATTTCCAACATCCCTATAATATACGCGGCCGTTCAAATCGGCAAAAACGAAAACAGTGTCGTATATTTGTCTCGCTCTCTCCTTGCTATGTTTGTTAGAGAGAGAGCAATAACATGTCACTAGCATAGAAATAGTTGTCACGGCAAAAAGTTTCTATATAATAAAAAATATGAAGAATGTACCTCTTCTAATACTCCAAGTTATTAAATTAAACTGATGGGGGATTTTTAATCCCCCGCTTCGGGCCTGACAGTTTAACTCACCTTCAGCGTAGATGTGCAATCTTAAACCAAGTGTGGCAGTGGACGACCGCAGTACATCACACCTCCTTAAGTGGAGCTGATGTTTGTAACAGGAGAGTGGGAGATCAGCCAACGGCGCTGTACACCTACCGCTGCTAGATGATCTCGTCAACTGAAAATTTAAAAAAAAATGGATTATCGAAGTCTGTAATTTATTTTAACAATTCCTTCACTTTAATAAACGTAATTAAATGTACACTTAAAAAAAACAAATCCATCTGTTGCAAATATGTATTCACAACGAAATAACTGTCATTCTAACTTACTGTTTTTGTAAAATATATGGCCTATTATGCCTTTATTATTATTAAAAACCTTAATATTCATTTGTCTAGAAGATTTTTTAAAGGAATTTTGGTTTTTATTTTAATCATAGAAGCAACTTTTTTGAAGTAGTTCTTAATTTAATTAAAATTTAATCTTCCCAAAATTTACAATTTTTCGATCAAGTTACTTTAGTTAATAATATTATATTTATCTATATATTAATTACATATATTTTAAATTACCCCCGGAGTAATCTTAAATATATGACCCGACATCCTTAACAAAAACTATACTTAAAATTAGAAAAAAACTGTTTGGCCCGAAGTCGAATTTTCATCTGCAATGTGGCCCGACTATCAAAATATTTGCCCACCCCTACCCTAAAGGAAAACAATTGGTCATAAACGAAAGTGGCTGATCAGTTGATCAATCTGCAATCGAAGGCCGCAATGGATTCAATACAGCAACAATTGACAAAAGTAATCCTTGTCTGAGAAATTATGTAGCGTGCTAAGTCTATTTCGGTCTAAGCAATCTTTAACACGTAGCTACCGTTCATTTTGATCATTTTAAGACAGGTAACCGTAGTTTATTATTTAATGAAAAAAAAAACTAAAAGTGCGTGCGTGCAAAGTACAAACCTTAGAAGTGAAACTTAGCAAACAAATTTTTAAGTATTGTTTATTTTTATACAAATCTAAAACTTTAGATTTCTGAGCCTTAGGGATAGGGAAAAAGGAAGATATGTTAGGAATTTAATGAATTTAAGGTAAGGTAAAAAGGTGATTAGGAGCCCATTAACTTCCTACTGCTGAGCACAGACCTCCCCGCTCCGAGGAGCGAGAGTTTTTAGAGCATAGACCCACCACGCTGCTCCACTGCGGATTGGCAGGCATAGTACACAAGTGCACTCTCATAGTCCGATGTGACTCGAATCCGACACAACCGGAGACAAATCGGGCGCAGGACCGACGGCTTAACGTACTCTCCGAGGCACGGGAGTGGATCACATCGCCAACTTCCCAACTTCGAGCTAATATTGAGAAAATCATAATAGAAAACTCAATATTGATTTTTGAATTGGACTCGAATCCAGAACCTCACGTCTGTAACCGAACATGCTAACCACTCGACCAATGAGGCAGTTTTTTTTTAAATATATATAATGTTATTAAATATTACCGTTGTACCTTATAGCCATTCATTATAAATGGCAACAAATAAAAATATTAGGATAAAAAAAAGTTTACTCCTGTGCCTCTCAGAATTGCCGAAGTAACGCCTTCTAAGCGTTATTCACGTTGGTTCATTTCACTGCGTAATTTTTTCCATGGGCTTATAGTCTATAATTGATTTATTGATTAACCATGAATATGAAAGAAAGAAAACTTTATCCAAAGCCGTGTTATAATATACTTAAATAATATATATATATATATATATATACGTCGGAGTCTGTGGAACGCTGGCGCCATCTGTCTATCGGCGTGGGGCAGAGTCAATAGTGACAGGTAGTTCTCGAGTGACGGCCCGCCGGTGCGTTCGACTTTTAAAACTGTCGCGTCCCTAGCTATTATAGTTAATGTTTTGTGTAAAATGTTATCGGGAACATTAAGTGATTGGACATTATAATCTGAGTTAATTAGTAAAGTGTTTGATTGCACCAACATTATCCACCAAAGCCCAAATACAATCTCTCAAGTATGGAGAAGGGTTATGGGTGCCACTAATGACGATGTCGGCGGAGAACCCTACACCCATGTTTTATATAAGTGATATCCAGGTATCTATTGACTCATAACGGTACTCCTTTTGGCGAGTAGAAATCAACTAAGTACGGGTTTTACGCAATTCCACTCGTAAAGGGGGTTGCGGGGGTGCTCATTAAAAAAATTCAAACTTCACCCTTACAAACTATATCTTTAATGGTATAAAGGACTATAAGCTTCTTGCAGTAATACATAGCAAATAGTTCATTGAATTATTTATACGTATGTTCTTATTTTTAAACCAATTTGCCTTAATTAATGATAATACTACCAAAAAATATGGGACAGAGTCATGTGTCCTAAGCCGGCGGCCGACAAGCTAGCTCTCGGGTGACGGTCCGCCACAATGGTCGACTATTAAAACTGTCGCGTTCTTAGCTATTATTATTAATCAGATTGTGTAAATTGATATCAGGAACATTAAGTGATTGAACATTATAATCTGAGTTAATTAATAAAATGTTTGATTGCACCAACATTACCCACTAACGCCCACAAAATGGAAATTGAATTATGGATCCCATTAATGACGATGTCGGCGGAAAACGCCCCTGTCTCCCCCTTATTCTCCGGCATATATATACATACTTATTAAATAAATTGATGGATTGCGGAGCATACAAACCACAGTAAGTGATTCAAATACTGTGCAACCCCCACACAGCCCCAAAAAGGCAGGACAACTCGGCATATGCCGTGTACAATACAACTGAGACACGGCGCTGTTTTTCAGCTGTAGCCTTACGTTACGAACATATGGAGATACATATTTATAGAAATAGGGTTACCTGATGCTGTGAGCCGTAGTATATCGTCGTTCGTGAAACGACGGGCGAGCCGCCGTTTGGGAACTGAAGGGATCCTAAACCGTGTGCGTATCCGGGCTGCAAACATGCACCAACAAAAATCTATACATAAAATTGGTGTTTGCTTAAAACCACATGACAAACATGAAAACTAGATTAACGACACACAACTTTTGAAATGTATATCCATAAAGTGATACCATAAAAACATTGACACTTGCAAGAAAAAATTAAAAGTGCGCGCGTACGAATTACACATGTCAGAAGTGAAACTTCTTTGGCAAACTGATTCACAAGTGTTGTTTATATTTATACAAATCTAAAACTTTGATTTCGGAGACAGAGAGAAGGAAAAATTGTCAAAATACAAATAATTTATTGAAATCTCAAATGACGAATCGTGAATTTAAAATAGTGGCAAGTCAAAATGCCACATGTCATTTGTAAATATTAAAACTACCTAGCCTTCAAATGAATTAGCATAAGAAACTGCACACCTTCGTGACGCTAGTCACGCGTTTCATCTGAAAAAAAATTACTCTCTTGTGCCTATAGAAGTTTCACTTCAAAAAGTCATTGTACCACAAATAACATAATTAACAATTTATTAAAAAATATTATATACTATTACAAACTCCAGAAGACATTCTAGAGATGACATATAATAATTTGAAATCGTGAAGTATCAAAAACTTCAAACTATAATAAACTTTATTTTTATTTATATAACACTTTATTGAACCACGCTTCACTTAAAAATATAAAAAAATCTTAAACGAAAAAATTAGTATCGCAAAATAGGCGGTCTTATCGCATTGAACCGATTTCTTCCAGATATCTTAAGAAAGGATACAAAGTTGAATTGAACGTGGAGTAGGACTCCATACAGTACTACTCTACCCTGATTTAGTTATTATATACATATAAAACATTTTTCTCAGAACCATGTCTACCCTTTTTGAAGTTATACTTCTTTTGGCACGTTGAAGAAAAATGATAAGAGTAAATTTTTACGATGTTTATCTTATTACGCCAAAGAAGTATAACTTCCAACGTGTACTTCAGTACACACACTTTTATTTAATGGTATATGTATTAATAAATAATGGATAAACATACCTCAAATTTACTATCAACGGGAAAATAAAAAGACAGCCCTCTAAAATTTAGCGCGAAGAGATGTCGCTGACTATCGTATAGACCTGGATGGGTGGCGCCGAAACAATGCTCCACTTGCTCAATCGACGGCGTGATCTCCGGCGAGTTGAAACACATACCGCTGGAAAATAAAAAATAATACTTACGTCTATGAGAATTTAAAAAATAAAGTCTTCTTTTATTTATGGCTTTTAAGGGTGCCAATCGGGTCCAATTATTTCGCCAACGACGTGTAGACAGGTATAGAATTTTCTTGGTGAAATGGAGTCAGAATTATTAAAAACTAGGACACCCGACAGACTTCATTTTGTCAAAACCATTTGGAATGTGGCAGATTTCATGTTTACCAATGATTTTCGAAACGAAATTACAGTAGTACTAATGATCTATAGCTCTTACATTTTGTGACTATTAGATTGATTTTGAACTTTGCGCCGTGGTGATAAAGTGCAAATTGACTCTTGCTTAGACAACAGTAGTAGTTGGAATTTAATATGAACTTTATTGAATAGCAATAAAGGTCAAATAGACTCTACATTTTAGTTAGAAAACGGTTGTATGGGAAACAGAAAAGGGCTGTTTTTAGGGTTTTCTCCTGCAATTATTCCAACTTTTCTGGCCGTAAAACCATCCTTGGACTTCAAGGAACATTAAAAAAAAGAATTGTCAAAGTTGACGCAGGCGTTGTTGAGTTATAAGGGAGGTTGCGAGCGTGTTTAATGAAAATGTTCAGCTAGTATATTATATAAGTATTTAGTAAGACCCAACAAACACTTAATAGTCACACAAACTCACCAAATGGATCGCGTAACGAAACTTTTCCTTACGAAGCCATAACAAGGTTCCCTTCAAAAATATAAAATACGAATAATATAAATTCTTCGCCATCTACTAACTTCTTAATTATATAAATAAGATTAATAAATACGAGAACAAAGCTATTGCGTGGACTTTAAACAGAAGACATGCAAAATAAGCTTATTTAATGTATTTAAGTTTTATAATTTGGTAAATTTATTTATATATATGTATTAATATATAGATTTTACGTTACAACGAATGTAAGTCTAATACATTTTTAAATTCGCAAAATCATTTACGTAAAATATCCGACATTAGTCAATTTAAAAGTACTTTACAGGTTTTGAAAGAATTTTTCTAAATCGGTCCAATAATGGTAGCTTGGTTATAATAAATCGTTAAAAATAAAAACAAAAATTCAAAAAGCAAAACCTTCGTCTATAATATTAGAGAAGAAATTTATTTATTGTCTCAGACCTTCCCTATACACATTTGACACTCGGGATAGATTGTTTTCTTTAAATTGAGACTTTAAAATTCGTTATATCTCTTGAATGTTTTCCGATTTTAATAATTTAAAAAGTATTTTATAGGTATTGCAACGGTCTTTAATAAAATATCATTAATAGGATATGGATTTAATACAGAGGAATGAATAATATGGCTTGATAATTGTCGGCACTTTTATAAACTTTTAAAATACGCTACAGTAGTTGAACATATGGTATGGTGGAATATTTTATAGATATTAATGCGTTCTATAATATTGTAGAACATTTTTTTGTTCTATCTTCAATATTTTTCGCAGCGCACGCGATAACAGATTTTTTGTTTCACACATGGGTTACATTAATGCAATTTTCTTAAGGATCCCTATTTTTTTTTTAAAGTAATATAGTCTATGTTGCTCAATGAAAATGCAGCTTTCTAATGGTATAACAAATTTTGATATCGGTCTTGTAGTTTTTGTGTGAAAATGTAACAAACATAATTACATAGAAGAGGAAACCAATCTCTACTCTTTATAATATTAGTTTAGATTACCACTTGTTTATCGTTTTCTAACCGAGAGCGTATAAAATAGAAAAGAAATCGCATTTATAATAACTCATTATCAGTAATCTCGTTTTTACCGCGTCAAATCAATTGTCGAAATTGAAAAATGTCAGACCCGACACGAGATTTACTGCGTGTAAATATATTTTGTTCGCGTATCACCCGACCTGATGACCTCCGTCTCCGTTTGGCGTCTCTAACTACGGCATTCGTTCAGGGACAGCCATATGAATTATTTAGTACACGGGAATACATATTTTTTAATTAATTTTGACACCAATTTATCTAGAACTTATAACCAGATATACAAACAGATATATAATTGGAGGTCTCAGTCGCGTAGGACCCCTTGAAAATATTGTTAGGTCCGTTATATTTTGGAACCAATTGACACTCAAGTAAGCAGCAGCCTGTCCCACTCATGTGCACAGGCTTCCTCACTCATAGGAGAGTTATAGAGACATAATATACATGTGCAATCTCTATTCCTTCACTATCATAGTCGGATCGGACGGCAATCCGACACAACTGGGGATAGATCAGGGACAGGACCCGACGGCTTAACGTGCTCTTCAAGGCACTAGGATGGAGAATACCACCAATATATCTCCGGATAAATATTGAGAACTTCCTTAACAGAAAACTCAATTTGAGTTTTTGACTTCCATCGACCCGGGACTAGATCCTAGGACCTCATAACTATAGCCTACCAAACTGGTAATTATAGCAATGAGGCAATTGTCACTCTAAACCACTTTTAAATCCACTTAAACACATTGAAAATTTCATTAAAATCGGTTTAGTCATTTGGGAAGAGTTCAATAAGATATACATTTACAAGAATCATCTATATATATATGTCGGAGTGCAATAGTCTGTGGAACGCTGGCGCCATCTGTCTATCGGCGTGGGGCAGAGTCAATAGTGACAATCCGGCACGCGTCTCTCGGTAGTTCTCGGGTGACGGTCCGCCGACTATTGAAACTGTCCGTTCGTACGTTCCTAGCTATTATTATTAATGAGTGTAAATTCTCCTCCTTCTCTCTTTTTCTCCGACATATATATGAAGACTAGGAATGCCCCGCGGTTACACGCGAGTTAACAAAAAAGTTTTATTTCATTTAGTTTTTAATCACTTCTTTTAATTATTAGATACACAGATTTTATTTTATAACGAATACATTTATATATAATATATATATATATATATATATATAAAACACTAGTACATTTTAAAATTCATTCAAAATTCATAACATTTAAGTAGAATGTCCGACATATGGAAATTTAAAAATATTCAGCAGGTATTGCAAAGTTCTTGATTTCAACGAGCCAATGAAATAATTTTTTAAATCGCTTCAGAAATGTTTATCTTGATAAAACAGTTTAAGTATATCGGTGGGTATCATTGGTATCCTTGGAGAATGAGCTAACTCATCAGTCGCAGGCCCAGTTATAAGGGTCGCTACAATTTTCTTAAGATTGACATTTTAAAGTTCGTTATATATTTTGAATGGATTTTAATATTTTTTATTTAATAGGATAAGGATTAATACCAAAGTATGAATAATATGGTTTGGTTGTAGTCCGCACTTTTATTAACTTTTAAAATGTAAAAGTAGTTATATTGGCATAACCACAGTAGTTGAACATATGGTATTGCGGACTTTTTTGTAGATATTAATACCTTATATAATATTGTAGAACATGATTATGTTCTATCATCAATAGTTTCCCCAGCGCACGCGATGACAGATTTGTGACCAATTTTTCACACCTTGGGTTACATTAATGCATTTTTCTTAAAGGACTCTATTTTCTTTGGAAAAGTAATACAGCCTATGTCGCTCAGTGTAATTGCAGCTTCTAATGGTGAAAAAAAAATTGAAATCCGTCCAGTAGTTATTGTTTGAAAACGTTATAAACATACTTACTTATTATACATTCATACAAAAACACAAATGTTTCCTTTTTATAATATTAGTCAAGATTGGCGGATATTGATCATGCTTCGTTGTGATTAAGTCTGATGTTTTTTTTATTGCTGATAGGTTAACGCTTGACTGTGATCTCACTGATGATACAGTCTAAGATGGATGCGCGCTAATCTGGTAAGAGGTAATTTACCTCTTATGGTTTCTAGCACAACGGAACGGAAGCCTCCCACCAGTCCTTTATTAGCTTTATTTCTTAAATATCACTAGCAATTTGATTTGTAGAATTTATTAAGCTAAATAACAAATAAAAAAATCAGTAGACTTACCTATACCTAAGCTTAACTAATTTCATATTGTATATTTCTATTATCTTGAGCCGCTGCGCGACTGGGTCGAATATTAACCGAATGCCGTCCTGCGGCATATTTATTACTAGGTCTACTGAAAGTGGATTCTGAAACAGAAAAAATATCAATTAGTGAACATATTAAAACATTCAAGCATCAATGTTATATATGAAGAATTTTATAATGCATAGATGTTTACAGAAACGTTTCTCAGTGAGGCGGCATTGAGTGCAGTTGCCTCCTTCTACGAGGCTATCATCTCGTTGAAAAAAGCCATGGAGAGAGAGAGAAAGAGATAGAGAGAGAGAGCACCAGGTGCCCCTGTTCTCTATAGGGGGAGGCTGGGAGGAAGGATTTTTGCGGTCACAACCTGACAAAATATGCAAGCGGACCTATGACAATGTCATCACAAGTTGACCTAAGTGCCGCTGGGTTTTAGTGTATATTCTGGCATAACCAGTAAAACCCACACACAGTGCGTAAAAGCCTTTCCCAGCGTAAACAAAGGTTACGACAAGAACTCACGACGGGTGGTTGTGCCTAAAATTGCTAAATATGTAGATGCACAATTTAAATTTATCACCTAATATATTGTATATCCTTCATAGAAAAACAAAATATGTATCTTTACTGTTCCGACCTTCGACCTCATACGTAATTAAACGAGCTGACCACTATAACAATGTGACAGTTTCAGATCCACTCTGTCGTGGAGTCTACTACATATCTTGTATATCCATGACAAAAAATTATTAAAAATAAAAATAATTACGAATTATGTATCAAAATCAAAATATTCTTTATTCAAGTAGGCTTAAAAAGCACTTTTGAATCGTCAGTAGTCTGTCCGCTTGTAACACATTCCCACCGGTTCAGAAAATTGAATCCGCTGAGAAGAAACCGACCAGAAACTCACCGGTTACTGTTTTAAAGATAGTTTGCTTCTGTTACAAATTGGAATCAAGTATAAACATTTCTATCGCTTAAATAATCTTCATCATTATAATATGCCTTTTGTAAAAGGATGTTTTTGATGTATTTCTTAAATTTATTTGGAGGTAAATCGAAAACTGCTTGCGGTATCATATTAAAATACGTATGATTAACTCTACGAATGATTTGTTTTTATTTCTTGTATTAAAATTGTGTATTTCACTTTTTTTACTGTATAATTGAATATATAAGATATTATTCAATATATATTGCGACTGTGCTGTGAGAATTGATGTTTCTTTGAATTTATCTTTTAGAGAAGCACGAGATCCTAATTGATATATGGCACGTTTTGCTCTTTTTTTTTAATAAATATAGTTTCAATGACCGCCGCCTTACCCCATAACAGTATGCCGTAAGACATAATGGTTTGAATTTAAGCAAAATACACTATTTTGGCAGTTTCAACATCATTGTATTGTCTATCTTTTCTAACATCAAACGCAAACAGGAAACTGAAGACCTCGTTATGATTTGTTTTGTTTAATTATCGAAACCAATATCGAACAACGAGTCGATGAATTAAAAAGTAGTGCAATTAAAAAAGTGAATGCTGCAAGCCGTACTTTAAGAAATTAAATATTCTGACCGTTGTTATATATATGAATTAGCATTATTTAAAAAAAAACAATGAAAACCTTTTCGACAAGCTTAAGGGTGAACGCTGTAAAGACAGATTCCGACATCCCGATCATAAAAGTTCTTTTTTAATAAAAGTGTTTGCGTGATGGCTATTAAAATTTTTAATAAATTACCAAAAGATATAAGGGAATATGCCTCACAATTTAAAAATTATATAAAATTTACAAATTCTGTTAAATCTTTTCTTATCAATTAAACCTACTCCGTTGACGACTATTTAAAAGGAATCTAGCAATAAGTAATAATAAGTAACTATATTTAATAAGAGGTAATATAATGTTATATATAGGTTCACGTTAATAACATAATTTAATAGTAGTAATTTAATTGAAAAAACTGTAATTTCGCAAACTCAAATAAGTAGAATATGAGGACTATGTACGCCATATTCAGCGAATAAATGTTTTGATTTTGAACGTAAAACTAAGTAGATCAGACTAGGAAACATCTCCACGTAATCGAATGAGGGTCAACCTGTTACCAATGAAGTAAAACACAAGTTAGTTAACACCGTCCCTTGAGTATTACCGTTCAATTCAACTTATCTAAGTAATAGTCGTTAATAGTGCTCACGAAGATTGCGAAAGTTCATAATTTCTAAATCAACAGCAGGTGCATTTAATCTAGGGGCTTTTAATTAAAATCCAACGTATTCCCACTATTTCCTGAAGGATGAGCACCGTAAGGATATACCCGGAAAAAGAGAATGCGAAGTAATTGGTCTAATTTGCGAAGTCCAAATGAATTACTTCAACATTTACTTATAGGAAGGAAATGCGTCTTTAGCGATTGTTTACGATTAAAAAGTTCGAAGCATCGAAGCAAATCAATTTGTTTTTTCAAAGGAACCTGTTTATAACATCAAAACAAACCTTTTTTTAATGTTTTGCGAATAGGATTGTTTATTTAAAACTTACTTTTTTGTAGACTTTATGCAATGAAGTGAACAGATGCTTGTTATCACGTTAAGGAAATAAACCTTACAAAAACAAAACAAAGTATATTCACGGATTTTTTTACACTTAAAATTATGTGTATCGATGTCAATTGACATAGCAAGTCTAAATCGATTTATAGAGATACTGCCTTTATTTGAATTTGTATTTATCAAGAAACTAAATATTCCTAAATTCCTAATGGAGGAATCTTTCGTGTACAAGAAATTTTTGCCAGTTCTTTGCATATTTAGCATCGGTTGAAAACATATCGCCTCTTTAGACCGCAAAATCATATTTTTTATATCGAATAAACTACATATTGACAATAAAAGGAAAACATTTCAAACAGAATTCCTTTTTGAAAGATATTTAGGGATAACACAATCAATTATACAGACGAATTGACTATTTACAAATATTGCTGATATGTAACATTAATCAATGCGAAGGTTCGTAAAGAGTAACAAACTGCAATCTGCATATTGTCTTCTGACGTAGTGTGATAAGCAAGTCTTTGTTTCGTGAAACCGCTATAAAGTTCAAGTGACTCATAAAAACGTGCGAATAAAGTTTTAAAAGTTACCGTTGTTTTGCAAAACAGGGCTATGTACAAGTTTTAAATGTCAAATTCTGTTGCGATAATAAAAAAAGTACGAGAGGTATACTTTTGCTTAATAAGACCTTTTTTATGATATCCTTGAAAACTTGATTATGTTATCGATATAATTTTGCGTTGTTCTGTTTCAATGTATGGCTAGAATTGGTGACGATTTGATAGCCACACATAAGGATGATGAAAATAATCATAACCGCAATTTAAGTACACTTAAAGCCTTCAGTAAGTAAGTAAGTAGCAGCCCATTAACGTCCTACTGCTGGGCACAGGGCCTCCTCACTCCTAGGAGTGAGGGTCTTTAGAGCATAGACCCACCACACTTCTCCACTGCGGATTGGCAAGCATAGTACACAAGTGCACTCTCTATTCCTTCACACTCATACTCCGATGTGACGGTAATCCAACATGATCGGAGAGAGATCAGGCGCAGGTTCGACAGCTTAACGAGCTCTCCGAGGCACGGGGGTGGATCACACCGCCAACTTCCCAACTTTGTGCAAATGTTGAGAAAACCTTAATAGAAAACTTAATATATTTTCTATTGTCCCGACCCGGGACTCGAACCCAAGACCCCATTGTATGTAGTTGAACATGCTAATCACTAGACCAGTGAGGCCTTCAGTGGTAGGACTAATCCATCTTGGATGCTGTTGCACTTCTTCCCAGATGATTTTAATAAGTACGAGAGTACAAATTAATCATGTATTTGCAATAATATTTCAAGAAATGCAATCTGTCTCTCACAATATCCAGTACATTCAAAATTCATTCTGGATGTAGTTATTACTCATACATACATAGCATCAGGCCTCATTCCCTTAGGAGTAGGCAGAGATCACGTATTTCCAATTGCCACGATCCTTGCATATCTCCTTCGCTTCTTTCATTCTCATAAAACCTTTACCATTACCATGTTTGCTTTATTACGTCGTTGTTAATTAAATTATTTTTTTTATTTATCTCAATTTGTGCATTTTCAAATACTATCCCCTCTATCATCATCTAGACTCGCCAACCGGGCCCTTCCGGTCCAGTCCGACCCTGGCTTTATGGACTACTTCTTTTCTTATAGAATCGCCATCTCCTTTGGACCACCGGTCCATACCTTCTTCAGACTATACCCCTCAGCTATTGCTACAGCACCTTCGCAATTCATGTCATTATGCCATTGACTTATTTTATTGGTTTGACCATACCAAATATTGTGCAAATACCTCTCTAACTACTCTCTACTTAGCCCTCTACATATTAATTCGTCGTCTTCGTCACTTTAACCGATGTACGTCTACTGCTGGACATAGGTCTCACGTAATGACCTCGGTCCACCTTGTGGGAGGCCTGCCTGCACTGCGCCGTCCGGTGCCAGGTCGCCACTCCAGCACCTTTAGCCCCCAACGTCCATCGTTCACTCGGACTATGTGCCCCGCCCATTGACACTTCCGGTTCGCGATTCGTAGGACTATGTCGGTAACTTTGGTTCTACTACGGATCTCTTCATTTCCAATTCGATCACGTATAGAAACTCCGAGCATAGCCCTCTCCATCGCACGCTGAGTAACACTGAGCTTCCGCATGACGCCCATAGTCAGCGACCACGTCTAGGAACCTTAGGTCATCACTGGCAACACGCACTGTTCGAAGACTTCGAAGGTCGTTCGAAGGACGTTCGAAGGTCTTCAAGCACTGAGGGGTATCGGACGAAATATTAATTTTGACGACATATTAATGAAAATGGTAAAATATAAGCGAGACCATTACCTGATCACTATAGAGGACTTGTACGCCTCTTATTGTGCCCACTTGACTCTGTATAATCGATACTGCTTGAGAGAAATGCATTCCTGAAAATGAAAAATAATAACATTAGTGTTATACGAGGTGTTAGGGAACAGCTCCTGAAAACGAAGACAGATGATAGTACTAGTGACACCTTTGATGATGGGACGAAAAAATCGACCATGATTTTTAAAAAAGTCATATTTTTAAAATTCTTTGCAATGTGCATTGCAAAGGCCTTTGCAAAAGTTCTCAACAATAGCTGAGATCTGGATCAATCTGGGAAGTGAAAACCACAGTAATTTTTTTGAAGTGAAACTTCTTTAGGCGCATGAGGTCACGAAGATGTGCAGCGTTTTTTATGTTAATTCGTTTCAAGGTGGTTTTAATATTTACAAATAACGTGTGGCATTTAATTTGCCACTCTTCATTTTATAATTTAATATACTATTTTTAATACAATATAAAATAAAATATTTCATAAATTCTCTTTTCTAAATAATTTGTAATGTTGAAAAAAAACACGTGGCATTTTTTTTACAATTCGTCATTTGAGATTTTAATCAATTATTTCTATTAATTATAAATATTCATTGAAAGCAATTTAATATATCTTCCTTTTTTCCCTTCCTATGTCTCGGAAATCTAAAGTTTTAGATTTTTATAAATATAAACACTTTTAATTTTATATATATTAAGATAGAATGTACATAGCTAAATATTATTTCTTTACTCGTCATTTTATATAAAATGGAAGTCGAATCATAAATAATCATAAAATAGGAGAGCAGAATCTATAAATTGTCGCAGTATTTTTCGTAATGTTTTTAGTTCAATAAATTTTTATCATATCTAATCGAGAATCTTGGAAAACCCGCTGGTTTTTGTTACGAACAAATCTAAACATTTTCGACTATATTCGCTATGATAACATTATTTATAGGAGTGAAATAGTCTACATAGTAAAGTATATATCCATCTATATGTATTAGAAGCTAGTTAACAGAGTCGCACATCCGAAACTATTTAAGAAACATAGAAACATGATTAGTATTCACAACTTTTGCCCATTATCTAGTTTGTCATTTAGACTGTTTTGTATTATTCGTATAGGATTTATTTTTATACTATTATAGATATGTTTTTTATTGCTGACAGTTTAGCTTTTGTCTGTGATGTCACCTGATGGTAAGTGATGATACAGTCTAATCTAGTAAATATGGTTAAAGTAAGTTATGGTTTCTACATAGCATCATACCGAAATATCTTTGTTTGGCGGTACGTCTTTGCTGGAAGGGTGGTAACTAGCCACGAACGAAGCCTCCCACCAGTCCAGACTCAGACAAATTAGAAAATACAATTTCCCAAATTCGTCCAACCGGGGATCAAACCCGGGACCTCTGCTGGCAAAGCGAATACTCGCACCACTGCGCCAGCGAAGCCGTCAACCATTCGTAATATAACATTCGTATTAGACTATATTTAGAAAGAGATTTTATGGAATAAAATAAGATAAATAAAAAATAAATAGACAAAAGCCCACAAAACGCTTACTCGTTGCTTACCGAACGTTTGCCAGCCGTGAGTGTTTGACAGCAAATGTATTCGGAGATTCGGAAGCTACACTCAAGCGTAGGCTCTTAGAAATTAGTGAATTTTCTTTGATTTTTATTACAATAGTGAACCAGCATAGTTTTGAACAATTGTCGGGCAACAAAGGGCTCGCAATTAAATATAGATAGGTTAAAGAATTTTAGGCGTTTATTGGTCTTCGTTAATAGTCAAATTAGCACAAAAAATTGTAACACGTGAGTTTAACGTCTTCCGTTACGACGCGCAGACTTCCGGCAAAAGGCGATTGCGAGGCGCATTTTGATGAAGAAGAGGGGCAGTGGGTAGTTAAAAAGGGATACGTAGTCAGACAGGGGGCTTGTCTTTTGTTATCTGCCAGAGTGTTAAGTAGTATAATACTGTGAGAGTAAAATACAAATTGATTAAAATACAAACTGAGCGTTTAAATTGTATTCGTTGTAATAAATACTAGGGCAGATACAAGAATTGGTATAGAGCAAAAATTTGGTGTAAAAATCCATCTCGTACCTCGGAATAAATGATACAACGAAATAACTAATCTAGCCTATATAAATGTTGTAGATGCTGACTAAGAACTGGTTTCCCTATTTCCCATGGTATCGCAAAATACGTAAATAATAAAATGATCTTGAATTTTTGATCTCATATTAAAGACATAGTTTACATAGCTCAAAGTGAGTAGCAGCCTATTAAATGTCCCAATGGCTTGTGCCCAGCAGTGGGACGTTAACTTTAACTTCTAACATTTATCTTCCGAAAATTAAATCTCATTACCAATGAAATAAAAGATATTTAACCTATTTCTGACAATATTTTGACTATTTTAACTTATTATTAAGCGTGCGATATACTGCGATAATAACATTTGTTTTGCTCGTAATGTCCGATAAGCGAAATGCTAATGACACTGGAAACGTTTACACGCTTCAATTTATTTAATTTCTCTGGAGGCCAGGTTGGCTGATGCATTATAGATAAGTGAAACTTTTGTTGAAAAGCTAACAGTTACTTAACTTTACATAAGCTCAAGCAATATGTAAAAAGCGCTCTTAGATGTTTAACGTATTTAGGAATATTTCAATACTTCGAGTCCCACTGCTTGGCACCAGCCAGCAAATGAGGATGGAATCTAAGAAACGAACGCTCTAACCTGGTAAGAGATAATTTGCCTCTTGTGGTTTCTACACAGCACCGTAGTCGAGCACAAATCTCTTCCTTGGCGATACGCTGGTCGGGTGCAAACTAGCCACGGCCGTAGCCTTCCACCAGTCCAGAGGCAGACAAATTAGAAAATATAACTGCCTGAATTCCCCCTACCGGGACTTCTGAAGCAAAGCTAGTATTCGCACCACTGCGCCAACGAGCCTGTTAAAACGATGCTGTATAGAAACTATAACGAAGGAAATTGCCGTCTTGAAACATGGTGAGATCACAAGTAACAGCTAACTCTTCAGTAATAGGAAAGGGTTTTAGAGCATATACCCACCGCTGCTAAACTGCGTATTGGTAGGCCATGCTCACCGGTGATAGAGAGTGGAGGGCAGTGGTCTTCTTTTGTGAAAGTGTTTTTTTCGCTAAAAGCAGGACATGAGAGGCACAGGTAGAACGCTGTGGACGTTCCTTTGCCGTAGTAAAGGCGCAGGAGGTTAGGAGTTGGAAGGCGTAGATTTACGCTTCTCCTTCCTCCTTCTTAGATTTTCAGAGGAATCTTACGGAATGCCAGTGTAGATTACGTCTATCGATCCTCTGGTGCTCCACAAAAGGATTCGGAGGGTATCGCTGGGTTTTAGTGAGTATTTTGGCTTACCAGCGAGTCCCACACTCCCGAATAGATTTTGGTCTAATTGGGGTGCATAAAGGCATTTCCCAGCATATTGTGAGTGAGAAAGCCTGGCCCCAGCCGTGGGACGCTAATGGGCGCCTACTGAGCTGCTATTTACTTTTACTTTCTCAGTAATAGCCAGCGAGGTCGTCAAATTAATCGTATGTCTGTCTGTTTATTCCCGTTGATTTACGGGACGGCTGTATCAATTTATCCAGGATTTTCTCTGGTAGTACTGATGTTATAAGACACAATCGCTTCCTGCCAGGATATATAAGAAAATTACAAAAAACAAGAAATCATTACTTAAATAAACAGCCGGTTTTATATTTGGAGTGAATGACATGTTTTTGAGGATCATTCAACTGATTTTCGAGTACGAATTTTGGGGGCTATTTAAAAACCCCAAAAAACTGGAAATTATCGGCTATTTATAGCAATCAGATTGACATCGTTGTACTTTAACCCCGTGAGGATATTTTTATACAGGTCGAACGTGTAGTAATAAAAAAAGAAAAGCAGGAGTGCTTAGACGGAAGTGTTTTTAAAAACTAAAAATATTTCATACTAGTAAAACCGGACCAAATTTGGAATGACTCAATCTGAGAATACTTGTAATTATATTTATTGTTATTGTTTGGAGTTATGGCTTTTTCCTGTGCCAAACTGGCACAGTTTACTTCGCCAGTGTCACGTAGAAGTTGAAAGCGCACGTATAAGAATTTTTTGATAAACGAATCTTCTGTGTATATTTTTTTAATTTACATGAAAAAAGGGGTACTTGTACTTTTTACATATTACTCCATTACTTAAAACTGTCCAAAACCAACAAACATATATATATACTAACACAAAAAACGAGACACAGTTGAATTTTATTATTACTAATATATTTAAAAAGACTAATATATATATTTACAATTTATGAAACTTTTTATAGTAGTATATAAAGTATATAAATGTATTTGTCCGTAGTTATAATTACTTCCACATTTAAACTTACACAGACGAAGTTCCACGAATGAGTTAGTATTAGTATAAATTATTTCTAAACGGCACGTGCCCTATCATTTGAATGACAATAAAGTAACAATGCTACATTACATTTACTGCGCGTGACCTATTTTCGACTTGATAAAATCCTTTAGCGATATAGCTATACCTATTTCATAAAGCCTCGCATTAAAGCCAAATCTCAGTAGGAGATGCCAAAACTGATTTATTAAAAACGAAGCTACAAAACTAATTGGATTCTTTGCAGCCGTTAAACTTTTGAAGCCGAACGCGAAAAAACGAGGCTCCTTTGACTAACCAGCACTTTGGCAATTACGCTATTAGATGATTTGTAGGAAAAAACATAATTGTTGGCTTAATTTGACGACATGACAGAGAGGCGAGTACTGTGCTAGGAAATTGCATTTTCTAATCTGAGTCTGGAAGGCGTAGGTCATGGCTAGTTACCAGCAAAGACATACCGCCAAACAAAGAGATTTGTGTTCCGCTACGATGCTGCGTAGTTCTTACCATATTAGCGCTCTTCCATTTTAAATTGTATCATCACTTTCCATCAGATGTGACCACAGTCAAGTATTAACATAGCGTGATAACAACAAACTAATTTCTAAGTCTTGTTTATATTTATACAAATCAAAAACTTTAGATTTGTAAGACATAGAGGGGCGGAAAAAGGAATAATAATAATATACTCTTTATTGTACACCTTAAAAGAAACAGCGTTACATAATATGATTTAAGTTAACAGCAAATGTACAAAAGGCGGTCTTATCGCTAATCAGAGATTTCACCTTGAGGAGAAGGAAATTGTGCAAAAGTAGAGAGTTGTGGTGCATAAAGAGGTCATACATACTAATAATAAATAGAATACGTATATAATGCATAATATACATCCATAATATATAAATTTAATTATAAAAGATATGTCAGGAATTTTTTGTCATAAAAATATTAAAAGTATCGAAAATTAATACAAATAATCCACGTTTCCATAGTAGAAATTATTAATTAAATTTTGATTTTGAATTTATAAAAATTGATTTAGCATCAAAAACGGTGCACATCTTCGTGACGCTAATCACGCGTTTCATCCCTAAAAAATTTACTCTCGTGCGCATAAAGAAGTTTCACTTCAAAAATAGAAAACGTTCCAAAAATATAAGAACCATTACCGTAGGTCATGGTGTTATGAATATCACACGATCAGATTTTTTTTAATTTTGCATTTCATTTTTATATACGAATGTTTACTTATTTGAATGTAAAAATCTTTATCAAAATATAATACTGACTTCAATACGTATTAAGAAAAATTGATATGCCAATCGATTTTTTTTTACATAATATCAATTTATAGCGAGATATAATTAAATGAAAATCGATTATAAATTGGAATATTATGTATGATAATATACTTTTAATATATAACATATTGTATTCTTATTCGATGACAATTTTAAACAATATCTATATACTCTGTGCATGCTTATACTATATACTTAATCTGTGGTAGACTACCTTTCTGTCTATTGTAAATATTGCATTGTATCATAGCTTTTTTTTTAAAACGAAGACAAGGGTATATGGCATAAAATCCTTACCTTTACCATTGATGAGACAAAATTAGGTGATGAAATGTGGTACATCTATTAATTTATAATAAACGTATTTATATAAACAGCAAAATATACAATTAATTACTAGAAATAAAAATGTAACATATTCTTTAGATAATTGTAATCTCTTGCTATTTTTTACCTTTTTTATGGAGATTTAACGGGTCAATTCATTTTAAATTCTTAAGAAACATCGTTTTGTTTGCATCCTTTTATAAAAGTAAGGAAATAAAATATGTGTCTATGTGGCAGGTACATTACTTCTTACCAGGTTATTGTCCACTATAGACTATATCGTCTTTAAATATCTAGTGAGATTACAGTCCAGCGCTAACTTGACACCGATAAAAAACTATAGCGCGTAAAGGTTCACGTTTTAAAAGCAATACGAAGCCTGCCGGGTATTAGCCGACAATTTTCACGTTACAAAGTGGAATTCCACACAGTCCACGTTTGAGCGCTCCTTGTTTTGTTGGACATGCAATCTAAGGAATTCCATTTGCCGTCTACACTGGTATTTAACAAAACACGCCTCGCCTTTATTAGTAACATACGCACAAAATAGTAGATTTCCGCTTAAAGGTTATTAAACTGATATTGGTCCTGATAAATCTGCAAAAAATAAATCTATATACATATATGCATATCAAATACTGTATGTTATCAAAGGCGGGGTGGATTTGGGTAGTTTTATTTATTTATTTATTTATTTTTATTTGGGAAACAAACAATTCACTTAAAACTAACACATACATCAGTAAAGTTTCCACTAACAACACTAACTGTTTTGGTTTTAGATTATTTGTGGAAGTCCAGGGAAGGTTTAAAAGTTCAGTAAAAATGAAAAAAATGTTTGGAATATAGTAAATACTATAATTTTGCTTCCCCTTACAAACGATTGCCACCTTTTAAACATTTGATGTTCGTTTAGAAATAAATTAAATTTAAAAGTGAGGTTTTTTATCATTCTTTTGGTTATGACATTTGACATTGACAACCAACAATTTCTGATCGCAACTATAGTATATTTCGGTTAAATTTCGGTTTTGACCACATTTTTTTTTACTAAATTTGAAACTTACAATTACCATTCGGCTTTTTTATTTATGGATTCTAAAGCGGTACGAAGCTTGCTGTGCCAGCTAGTCGATTATAGATTTTTTTATTGATTTTCTAATTTCACGTATCTAAGAGATAATATTCTCAAGCAATATGTAACAAGGTTAATAACACATTCTATTATTACTCTTTCCAAGGAATTGGTACTTCCAAGGGTATAAGTCAAACAGCCATATCGAAGTAATATCATGATTTGGTAGACTTTATTATATATCTTTAAATAAAAATTAATATTGCTTCCCATATTTACCATGGGATCCTAAAACACTTGTCCACTGTTAATAACTATATGGTTGTTGTCTAAAGTAATATTATAAAGAGGAAATATTTGTGTTTTTGTGTGTATGTTTGTAGGGTTTTCACATAAAAGCCTCTGGACTGATTTCAATTTTTTTTTGAAAATTAGAAAGCTGCATTTTCATTCAGCGACATAGTATATATTTATTTCTCAAAAAATAATAGGGATCCCTTAGAAAAAAGGATTAATGTAACCCAAGGTGTAAAACAATAAATTTGTTATCGCGTGCGCTGCAATACCTATTGATAATAAAACAAAAAAATGTTCTACAATATCATAGAAGGTATTAATATCTAAAAAAAGTACACGATACCATATGTCCAATTACTGTAGTTATGCCACTATAACTACTTTTTTGCATTTTAAAAGTTAATAAGACTGCCGACAATAATCAAACCATATTATTCATACCTCTGTATTAATCCGTATCCTATTAAGTGATATATTAAAGACCGTTTCAATACCTGTAGAATACTTTTTAAATGATTAAAATAGGACATTCCATTTAAAAGATATAACGAAATTAAAAATGTCAATCTAAAGAAAGTTGTAGCGACCCTTACATTTTGGCATGCGACTGGAGAGTTACCTCATATTCCAAGGATACCAATGATAACCCACCGATATATCTATACTTGTTTTTATATATATCAAACTAAACATTACTGGAACTATTTAAAAAATTATTTCAATACCTGTAGAATATTTTTAAATTGACTAATGTCGGACATTCTTCATAAATGATGTTACGAATTTATAAATGTATTAGTGAGATATATATTCGTTGTAAAGTAAAATTTGTATATTGATTAGATTCTGAATGTAAGTGTATATCTAATAATCTGAAAGGAAATAATTAAAAACTAAGTGAAATAAAAGTTTTATGTTAACGAAAATAAATGTACTCGTATAGTCCGATGTAATAGACTTTCCACTGCCACGAGATCGGAAACAGCGCAGGTTAAACCACGGGGTATTGCTAGTTTTCTCATATTTTAATACGTATTAGCGTCAACAAAGATGACACTTTAAGCTCATTAAGGTCATATCCTAAACACCATTTTAAAAGAAAATGTGACTTTAAAGAAACTGTTTATTTTTTGATCATAACTAAAAGGTCTCGCTGGCACAATTGTGCTGGATTCGCTATCAAATATCCTGAGTTCGATTCCCGGAAAGGCGAATTTCAGAAAGTGTATTTCCTAATTTGTGGACTGTTGGGAGGCTTCGGTCGTGTCTACTTACTACCTTACCAGCGAAATTGCGTTCCGCTACTCTATACAGTATTGTATACTCATTGGTCTACTGCCTTATTGGTCTAGGGTTGGTATATTCGTCACGAAGTCCCGGGTCGAGCAATTCAAAAATCGATATTGAGTTTTCTATTAAGATTTCCCAATATTTACCCAATGTTGGGAAGCTGGCGGTGTGCTCCACCCTCGAGCCTCGGAGAGCACGTTAAGGTCGGTCCTGCGCCTGATCTCTCTTAGCGAGTGTCGCATTCCATCACATCGGCTTATAAGAGTGAAGGAATAGAGAGTACACTTATGAACTATGCCTGCCAATCCGCAGTGGAGCAGCGGTGTAAGTCTATGCTGTAACAACCCTCTTTCCTATGAGTGAGGAGGCCTGTGCCCAGCAGTGGGACGTCAATGGGCTGCTACTTAACTTACCTTTGCCGTGGACAGTAAGTAAGAGATTAGTTAAAAAACATCATTTTTAACAAATTCTGATTTGAAAACAACTATATTTTTCAATCGTAACTAGGTGGTGAACGTCTACGACTGTAAACAAACAATTTTATCAATAAATATGAACTTCCACTATATATTTGAACCGCGGCCCATCATTATTCATCAGAAATCACAATGATGCGAACAATCGTTTCGTATTCATTGTTGTCTAACGCGTCAGCCTTTGTTAGTTACTCTATATTAAGCTCTATCAGAACAATAGGCGCTTATTAATTATGTTTTATATGGTTAAAAATATAACTAGATTAATTATGAACTGGCTAGATAAGACTATTATACGCTAGTGTTAATTTAAAGGTAACCTTCGTGTTATTGTGTACTAGCAATGCTCCGCGGTGTCACCCGCGTAGAAACCGATCTCGTGGCAGTGAAAAGTCTTTTAAATTCGTTATATCTTTTGAATGAAATATCCGACTTTAATAACTTGTATACCTACAAGAGTTGGACATATGGTATTACGGACTTTTTTGTAGACATTAATACCTTCTATAATATTGTAGAACATTTTTTTTCCATCTTCAATAGTTTCTGCAGCGCACGCGACGACAGATTTTTTTGGACTAATTTTTCACACCTTGGGTTACATTAATGCATTTTACTTAGGGACACCAATTTTTTTTAAAGAAACTAATATAGCCTATGTCGCTCAGTTATAATGCAGCTTTCTAATGGTAAATATTTTTTTTACATTAGTCCAGTAGTTTTTGTGTGATAACGCAACAAACATACATAAATACGTGCATACCTACATACACACAAAAACACAAATGTTTCTTCTTTATAATATTAGTTTGGATATACTTCTTTTATATACAATTTGAGGCATTACTTAGACGAGAAAAACTGTAAAATTTCCTCTAAGTAAAGAAAAAGGAATGGAATTATATTGTAATGATAATAAACTCAGGAAGGTACTACTGTAATGATTTTCTTCACACATTGTTAACAATTTGTAGAAAATATGTTATTTGACTATCCAAAAGTGATGTAAAAGCCTACTTGAATAAAGATTTATTTGAATTTATATCATTGTTTTAGAGTTCATAGTATTAGATCCTACGTAAGTCAAATTATCGATTCATCCACTCAAGTTCAAATACACTTTTTAACTCTGCTGAAACTTGTAATTGTGTTAATTAATTTTGCAAAAATACACAGCGCATCTATCGAAAGGTCTCGTAAAAGGTTTAATGGTTTCTTTCGATATAACTACTTAAACTCCGTACTTGTATTGAATATATTCTTGAGGATATGTCATCATTGGTTAACATTTAAAATTTTACTAGCATTTTAAAAACTAAACGCTGTTAGTTTAGTACTGTTAATAATCTCACATGCGTCATATGTGTGATTACAATATGATAATTATTTTTTTATTATCAAACAATCACATTAATGAATATAACACGTTGGCAACTCTAGTGTTCGGATGCGTAAGGAACATACATCTAAATTAGAATATACCTGCTTGATTGACATTGATTATTCAAAGTAGCGTGTAAGTAAATTAAAACATCTTTTTATACAAGAAGGCTTAATAATACAAGAAGGCTTTTGAGTCGTTAAAAGTTTGTCAGTTGGTAACAAGTCTTAAATAGATTATAAATAGAAAAAATCATCAAAAACTGCGTCGTTTTGACAACCAATAGTTCTGTCGAAAGTTCTTGGCGATCCCGAAGAGTGCTGGCATTTAGGCCAGGCTTTGGTTTACAGAATTCCTGTTAAATATGGAGTAAGGTCTTTTGTTTAGTTTTGGCGATCCTTAGACCGGAAGAGGAGACCACGATCTGATCACGCCACAAATTGGAAACTTTGTCTTCTCAGGCGAAGACTGTATGTTAAGGCTATAGATGTAAGCTAAGCTAAAGCAAGTAGCGACCCATTAACGTCACACTGCTGAGTACAGGCCTTCTGCCTCATAAGAGAGAGAGTTTTTAGAGCATAACCCGCAGAGTACTGGTACCCACCACACTGCTCACTGCGTGTTGGCAGGCATAGTACACAGTGTGCACTTACTATTCCTTCACTTTCATAGACCAATGTGAAGGGAATACGACATGATTTGAGAGAGATTAGGCGCAGGATCGATGGCTTAACGTGCTCTCCTAGGCACGGGGTAGCGCACACCGCTGACTTCCCAATATCGGACAAATATTGATAAAATCTTAATAGAAAACTCAATAACGATTTTTTAATTCAGCCGACCCGGGACTCGATCCCAAGACCTCGTGTCTGCAGCGGAACATGCTATATATATACTAAACCAATGAGGCAGTTTACAGATGTGGTTGTCCATATTTGATACATAATCAGGTCGTATGGATTATGAAGGAAATATGCGGGCCATTTTTTCCTATATAACCGAAGGATACGACTTTACTGGATATATAGATTTCAGGGTATCTAGCTTTAGTTGGGACCTAAAGCCCTCTGCTATTCGTCGTAGAAGGCTGGGTGACAGAAGGTGCAGCTTTGGGCTTCTCACAAAACCTTAAACTTCAATTCGACTTCATCCAGGGCACCGTATCTGATTGAACATGCGAGTCACTCGTGCCCCATTTTAGGCTGACGAGAAACCACTGGGTTATAGTAGGTATTATGCCTAGAGAGTGAGTCCAACACTTTCGACTAATCGGGGGGCATAAAAGCTTTTCCCAATGATAAAGAGAGGTACCTCACCAGCCAATTTGCGTCAGTGTGTTTTCTAAAAACCTCAAAAACCTTCTCTCCTTTGAACTAGTGTTTCCAATTGTGGCAAATAAACTGTTATGCGATGGGAGCTATTTCTTTATAATAACTTTTCTCTTTTATTAGAAAATCATACGCAGTTTTTCATACTCACTCGGAACTACTACGCAGATTTTATGAATGTTTAAATATTTATACAAATTTCCAACTACTTAATAATAAAAGTGCAGATTTCGAAAACAAAACACAATATGTCATTAATTGTTTAAATATTTGTAGGAGACACATTTTATTCATTTACATTATTACATTTATAATGTACTGTGAATGTATTGTATAAATAATTTGGTTCGACGTAGTATCGAAATTGTTTTCCCTTTATTATTTAGAATGACAATTTGAGTATTAATTTTTTGGAAATAGATATGAATCACTATTGAATTTTGGAACAAATTTATGAAATCGAGTGCAAATAATTGATAAGATAAGTTATTTAAAAGATATAAATTTAAAAATTCGTTAAACATAGGAGACTAGCTGTTCCCGCGTAGTTCTAGATTCCGTTGTTAGTGCAAGTTTACATCGCGGAAGGACATACACGTTCGTTTTCCACGAATGTTAAATCAAAGAGTTTCGCTTATATCCGGATCACGTGGGAATATGGGGAAACACCTTTTTAGTAAGACACTACGTTGCGAAAGGATATTACATGTTGAATTTCAAGCCAATCTGGTGCATATTTATGGAGATGTGGTCGTTTTCCGCTTATATATCCGGATCCCGTGGGAATATGGGTAAATGAGTTCTTAACGAGCATCTATGTTCTCTACATTAAAAAGTAGCCTATATCTTTTCTAAGTTTTCACGGCAGCAGCAGACAGACGGGAAGTTACTTCCCATTTTTAATATTAATAATGATTAAAAATACACACACATACACATATACACATACGCGTCATTTCCCTAGGGGTTGGCAGTGACCACGTCATTTCACTTAACACGATCCTTGCATATCTCCTTCGCCTCTTCCATTCTCATTAAATCTTTTATACAAGTTTGTCGGTTTAGAGTACTCTTGACCTGGACCTTATTTAAAATCTCCTGGATTTGGTCCAGGAACGTTCGCCTTGGTCTTCCCCTTCTAAAGTTCCTATGCTCTCTGGACTCAAAAATTCTTTTTATCAGTCTCCTTTCATTCATTCTCTCTACGTACGCAAACCATCTAAGCATACCTTTCTCAAGTAGTAGTCACTACATCTTTTTTTTTAAATTCATTATAAAACCTTGCTATATATCAAACATTCTCCGGTTTCACACACCTAAAATTAGAACGCGCCAAACACCCTTCTTTTTTACTTCACATTCTCAAACAAATTATGCAAATAATTCCATAATTTGCCACATTCAAAGAAATTATAACAAATCTTACTCAGAGGTCGATATCTTCCACAGCAACAAACTAAAGTTAAAAAAAGAATTAATAAAATTAATGAATTTAAATAGTGAGTAGGTAGCTTGTATTTGTATTTTTTTTTCATTACACAACACATACTCCAGACACACACACACTTCATTCATAGACAGACTCACACCCACGCGCAAATTCTCTGGCACTTATTAGTAGAATAAACAAATGTGAAATCCTTTATTGGCCTTAAGTTAATTACAATTTATGTCAGTTTTAAAACGGGCTGTGGATTTTGTAAAAAAAATAAATACTGAGCTTCGTTTTATTAAAGGTGCCTCTGTAACACATACTCCACACACACACACACGCACACACACTTCATTCATAGACAGACACACACCCACGCGCAATTTCTCTGGCGCTTATTAGTAGAATAAACAAATGTAAAATCCTTTATTGGCCTTAAGTAAATTACAATTTATGTCAGTTTTAAAACGGGCTGTGGATTTTGTAAAATAAATAAATACTGAGCTTCGTTATATTAAAGGTGACTCTGTATTCAACTACAAAGGTTTTTTGAAAAACTGTTATCGCTTGTTAATCATATTAGCAGGTGCTCTATATCCCCGATCTACGATAGATGTTTGAAAATTTGTTCTAAGTAAAAGTCTACATTACAAAAAGAGTTGCACTACATTTAGTTAGAAGAAACAAATTCAAGGCAGTTAACATAATGACAGTTCACTGCGTATATATATTAGAAAACTTGTTGTATGTACATAAAAACATTGACTCTTTTAATAAAAAGAGTGAATGTACATCATATAACTTACGAAACCAAAACAAACTTGTTATAAATTCTAGTAGGCTGCATAAGATTAACAACTCATTTAAGGGTAACTGTATACGTTTCTATAATAAACTCCCACAAGACGTTCTAAAGATGTCAATTAATAAATTCAAAGTCTTTGTTAAAAGAAAGTTGATAGAAAAATCGTATTATAAGTTGCAAGATTACCTAGACGATAGAAACGCTTGGGAGTGAACAAATTGCTCTAATTTTAATTAAAATATAGTAAACTAATTTGTTATTGTAATGATGATGGGAAAAAAAAAATACCCGACTGAGTTTGTTGTGGGTTCTTCTCGGATCAGGGCGCGAAGGAACCCTCGTAACTTTAGATTTTAAGCCGATCTTGAGTACCGTCATCAGATGTATATTAGAATCAGAGTGTGGAAAAAAAATATCATTTGACGATTCAAAAGTACTGTAATATGCCTACTTGAATAAAGATATTTTTGATTTTGATTTTGATTGGTTATATTATCTGCCAATAAAAGTCAATTCCGTCGAAATCAAAAGTTAAAACTGTTCGGAGAATGCGTAATAGTAATCTGTTGATTAATGTTTATCAGGTGTGCCAACTTTATACAAATTTTGCGTCACATAATTTGCGAAAACAACGCGTAGATTATAGTGATGATCCGAAACGAATTACGCAAATTAATAAAAATACCCTAACCGAGGTAATAATTTTTGTTTACTGCTTTTAACAAATGTTCGCTGCCAAGGTCAGCAAACATTGATAGCAACGTAAACATTCTTACATGGGCCGATACGCTGATAACATTGGTATAACAAACACTTAATAGGAAATTATCTATTTTACAGAAAAGTTTTTGAGAAAGCAGACTTTGGTGATCTTATATAATAGTGAAATAATCCCAATATCATGTCGGCTTTTATTATATCTTTGCATCGGAAGAATTCACACAATTCAGTTAAGCTAATTTTACGGAAAAGGCTTTAGAAAATTAAATTAAATTGTAGAAAAGTTTATGTTCTTAGTGCAGGGCGTTAAAAACCTTCGTAACTTTAAATTTTGATGTAACGTTGACGGCCTCGTTGGCGCAGTGGTGTAAGTGTTCGCTTTGCTAGCAAAAGTCCCGAGTTCGAAATTATATTTTCTAATTTTTCCGAGTCAGGACTGGTGGGAGGCTGTGGCTAGTTACCACCCTACCAGCAAAGACTTACCGCCAAATAAAGAGATTTGTGTTCCGGTACGGACGGTAAAAAATTTTCAGTCGTTGTTAATATCATCTTACATTGGAAATAACATGTGCAAAAACTGCATTTGACAATTTAAAAGTGCTGTAAAACCATGGTACTATAATAAGGGATAATTGAATATTTTGTGATACCTCATCGTCATTTATAGCGATTTGACTAAATGTTTTCGAACAGAAAATATGGACTATAGTGAATTATATTGTGTAATGCACTAGCTGTTGGCTAAAGGCCGATCCCATGAGAATATTATAGGGGAATCCGTTTTAAATGAACGTCTACATCGCGAAACGAGTTTGCTATAAATCTGATGAACAGTTTCGAAGATCTCGTGGTGATTCAGTGGTTTTTTTTCGCCCATTGATATAATTATATAGACGGTAAATTTAATCTAAAATGTTGGCAGGACTGATTTAAAATAAATAAATAATCAGTAATCTCTTACAGTGATACGGATATTAAACAATCTTATTAATAATAAACAATTAAGGACAGTGTTGAAACTAGATAAATTCTTGTTCAAGAATAGAATTTAATGAAACATAGTTTTTTAATGGACATTTACAAAACTAATTCATTTATTGTCATTACTGATATGTACGTCCCACGTGATAAACAGTAAGGATTTATTGTGGGAAAATTTTACAGTGTGTAGTCTTTTCAAAATGCAAAAACCCAATTTCAAAGAGTTTCATTAAAAATTAATAGCAAATAAAGGCTATACAATCGTGTTATTTATCTGTGATCTTTGTAGTTAGTCTATGATTAGATATAGTCGACATAAAATCCAAATATCGAAATTGAAAAATTATTAAATGTTGGGAGTTTTTTTTATTGCAAAATATACCATTCGAGTATATATCTTCTATACTGATTAGCTTTTCAATTCAAATAGCTGAATCATATTATTACTCAAAACATTGTTGACAATCTAGGCGCAAAAAATGCAACAGTTGCTTTTAATTATCACGACAAATTATACACTGGCAGTATTTTATGACATTATCAACATCATCGACCTTAACAACTTGTTATATACGTTCAATATTATCATGGAGACATTGAGACGTAGAGAGAATGAATGAAAGGAGACTGACAAAAAGAATTTATGAGTCAAGAGTGAATGGGAAAGTTGGAAGGGGAAAACCAAGGCGAACGTTCCTGGAGCAAATCCAGGACATTTTAAACAAGGCCCAGGTCAAGAGTACTCTAAACTGACGAACTTGTATAAAAGGTTAAATGAGAATGGAAGAAGCGAAGAAGATATGCATGGATCGTGGCAAGTGGAAGGACGTGGTCTTTGACTACCCCTATGGGAATGAGGCGTGATGCTATGTGTGTATGGAGACGTCTATATATTTTCGCGAATTTTAAATCAATTGAACAAGAACGACTTTACCTTCGGACTTGTTCATATCATTTAATACACCTGTTAAAGTCGTGTAAACTTATTCATATAATAATATTGTTCTGAAAACATCTAATACAGTTTAAAACAAATGTATTTAAACTATATTAATTATTACGTCGTGAGCACGATCCATGCGTCTGGGTCGAAATTTCTTCAAAATACACAATCGCCATTGTAGGTATCAGCTAATACTGTTTCAATAAACGACGAAGATTAAAAAAAACATAGCTAGCTCACTTGAGAAAATATAAGGACTTCAACAATACAAAGAAATCTATTGATGCTATAAAAAGTTATAGTGGAATAAATATACACACATTTATGTAGATGAGCAGTAAGAAAAATTCACCTTTCCTTTTTTAAGTTGTATTAAATATGAACAACAATAAACACACACAATACAATAACACTTGCACACACACACACAGATTATACATACATACATACATAGCATCACGCCTCATTCCCATAGGGGTAGGCAGAGACAACATCCTTCCACTTGCCACGATCCTTGCATATCTCCTTCGCTTCTTTCAATCTCATTAAACCTTTCATACAAGTTCGTCGGTTTAGAGTACTCTTGACCTGGCCGTTATTTAAAATGTCCTGGATTTGGTCCAGGAACGTTCGCCTTGGTCTTCCCCTTCCAACTTTCGCATTCACTCTTGACTCATAAATCCTTTTTGTCAGTCTCCTTTCATTCATTCTCTCTACATGCCCAAACCATCTAAGCATACCTTTCTCAATTTTAGTCACTACGTCTTCTTTTATACCACAACGTTCTCTTATCACACTATTTCTCACTCTGTCACTCAGTTTTAATCCACTCATGCTTCTCAACGCTCTCATCTCTACCGCATTTATTTTACTTTTGTGATTCTTCTGCCATACCCAACTTTCACTACCATACATAAGTGTTGGCACCAACACTCCAGCATGCACTGCCAGTCTAGCCCTTTGAGACACCATCTGGCTATTCATAAAAGCATGCAGAGCACCATTTACCATATTCCCTGCATTCACTCTCCTTTCGATATCACTTTCACATGTTCCATCTTTTGTAAATTTAGATCCCAAGTATACAAATTCTTTCACCTCTTCCACTTGTTCCCCATCTATCAAAATATTGCCATTCATCATAGATTCATCTCGTTCAAAAAGCATAACTTTCGTTTTGTTTACATTCACTTTCATTCCTTTCCCTTTCAAAGCTTCATTCATAATATTTAGCATCTCCTGAAGCTCGTTAGCGGATGACGCAAGTATTACTTGATCATCAGCGTAGAGTAAACATTTGATGAGTAATTCATTCATTCTTAACCCATACATACATTCTTTTATATATATAGATATATTATGTACATATATTATTCATTTATATATTATGTACATATATAAATAGAACTATTTTCACAAGTAGCTTTTGTATCTACATGTAAAATCACACCAAATATGCTCTACAAATAATATATTTACATTACCTTATAGTTGCATTTCATTTGCATGCATTAAAATGACAAGCAAAAAATTTATAATCACTATGACAAGGACTTTTTTACTTGTAATACGTTTTTACAACAAACATTTAATTTTGCATGTGTATTTCCCTATTGCAATTCAATATTAAAATTGCAACTACTCCAAAATTTAAACAATCACAAATCACAATTTAAAATAACAATACATATAATAAAACTAGCTATGGCTGGTAGTGTTACCTGCATAGTTTGTTATTCTGTGAAAATATGAGGTAATAGGTAATTTTTCAGATCAAAATTAATCAATGCCATTCTTGAATACATCTAGAAACATTTCATCAAAATGTTTTAAGAAGTACACAAATACAGAAGAACTATATATATATATATATATATACTCTATACAGATACAAGATAATATTATAAAAGAATAGTGTAGATAATAAGATAAAAATATACACTTACAAATAATTAATTTCCCATGCATTCAGAAATAATTATAATCGCTAAAATTAGTCTGAGATAAAGCTTTTCAATGATAACTACATTAATATTGTTATTGCCACACAATCATGTCTCATCTATAAATGTTTCATAATGGTTATGAAATTAATGGGATTATGAAATAGAATCTAAAAGTACTTTTTACATACTCACATAAAGAATCAAATAAAGCATTTTATACACATTCATGTGGAATTGGAAAATATTATGTTTTATATCAATTTCACATGTATGTAAAAAAATTACAATTCCACTGTTGATTTTAATAATAGTAGAGTTATAATATTAGATAGACATTATTTATAGATATAAGTAATATGTAACAGCCTGTTAATATCCCACTGCTGGTCATAGGCCTTCTCACACAAAGGAGATAGGGTTTTAAAGCTGCTCCACTATTCATGCTCCAGAAGTTCTTCAGGGATGTACAGGTTTCCTACCAATGCTTTCCTTTAACAAAACTAAAAAAAATTAAGCAGCAATGTTTCTTTTTATATAAAGAAACTCACTAGCAAACCCAAAATTGAACCTGCTACTTCTTAGAATGAGCATCAATGCACCACACTGGATGTGTATAACATACTCATTGTCAGATTGTGGAATATATATAACAGTCTTAGTATTTCATCAAAGCTTTGTCATCTAAGTGTGCCTCTTTATGCTATAATTTTATTTGAGTTATATTACCTTACCTGCAACAGTATATCTCTGTATTAAACTAAGGAAGCCCTTAATTTATTGATACCTTTAATAATGCCAAATTATGAAATATAAACATTCCATTGTTTTACATTACAGTCATTTTGTATAAAATTATAATAAATAAATGAATTTTATTGATAGGGTAAAATTAACAGTAAGCCTCTAACCCCTAAGTATATGGCAATTTATGTGCTACAAAAAAATA
Source organism: Elymnias hypermnestra (assembly GCA_015832385.1). Classification (NCBI taxonomy): domain Eukaryota; kingdom Metazoa; phylum Arthropoda; class Insecta; order Lepidoptera; family Nymphalidae; genus Elymnias; species Elymnias hypermnestra. The sequence continues at coordinate 1,110,116 of JACTOM010000020.1, read as the reverse complement.
ATAATACAGTAAGTTCGAATAAGATTCTAAAATCGTGGTCAACGTAAATAGTTAAATCAGGTCAATATTATTAATATCACTATATTTAATCGCGTTCGTTCTCAAAATAGGTCAAAACGCACCAAGACTTTAATACTATATAAAGCAATTATAATAAGAAAAACTATGAATAAACATTACAATGATTTCATGGTCAAGTGTAACGAAAAAATAATAAACATTGCCACCACAGATTTAACAAAGGTCTAGTTGACATTTCGAAAAAAAATCAATGACTGCTAAAAGCATGCTAAACTTTTAATATTAAGTGATTTAATTGATTAATCCTTTAAAATACCATTGCATAAGCCGCGTCCCATAGTAATACAACGCAAATTCTTGACGTAATTCATAAACATACGCGGGAGCTCACCTAGGACAAACTCCCAGGCCTCGCAGCCCAGGGAACGTTCCGGAACAATTTCTAAATCCAACATTGTGCACAGAACACTTATCACACACTAAACTAACTAACTTTCACTGAATAAAATTGTTTTTTCAAGCCAAAATCCTCTTTTACGCTGCCTTTCTTTGTTTGCCAACTTTAGTTTTCAACCATTTTGTATTTGTCAGAGGAACTGTCATTACAAACAGCTGATTGTATTCTGCCAGGGCCGTACTTTGACCGTTGTTATCAATGTTTACCTTTCCATGTACTCGTTTTGGTAATAATTTTTTACGTTTCGAAACTTTTATTGACGTAAATGTTCTATACTATGACGTAAACCGTCGTAATACTGTAATTCAATAAAATGAGAAAAAGACAAAAGTATTAATAAATATGATTTGGTCTGCGAGAGCGTAAGTTAGATGATAAGTATATAGTGATTCCTATAATCTCTGGAAGCTACTTCTTTGAAGTTTCAATTCTGCAATGTGTATATTGCACAGACACACTTTTTGGAAATAATTATGCTGTTAATGGTTTAAGATCTGATATTTTGTATATTGTAAATTCTTCCATTTATTTTGTATATTGTTAAGTCAGACGACCTTGTGGGGCATCTGCTTATGTTTTATGTATTGAGAAATAATTGTCTTTCTGTGGGATAAAAATGAAGTCAAGTTTAAATATAAAATGCTATGAGAAAATAAATGAGGGAACCATTTACAAATGTAATAGACAAACAGTACACAAAGTACAAAAAACGAAGCACTTATAATAATAATAATATCCTTTATTTCAGGCTAACAACCCATAATACATGTTTTTAAAAATTTAATAAAATTAAAGATTAAAATTAAACTTAAAATGGAATCAAAAAATACTAATCAAATTTAAACTAATTAAAAAATTTAAAAAAACGTTTATATTATTATTTCGTGTCTGATGCAGGGTAGACCAGTATCTCGTGAAGGGATTTCTAAAGTCTTCTCTTATAAGGGATAATATTCCATTTCTACTATGACGAAGCCGTTCCCAGTAAGATGCAGATCGCGATCTGAGTATGGCGAAGAAGTCAGGGACTCCCGCAGTTGCGAACATCGTTTTAGCACTGCAGAATCGTGGTAGTTTCATTAGAAACCGAAAAGCATTATTGTACTGGATTCTCAACGCATTGCAAGATCGTTCTGTGTACCTTGTCCATAACGGGTTCGTGTAGAACGAACTTAATGGTTATACAGTATTGAATCGGATAATTTGTTATTTTAATGTAGCGATCTTTTACTTTATCTCGAGGAATCGAAATAGCACTTAATACAAATTTAAGTACGGCTCTGAATAGACGTATGACGCATGCGTCCAATCACGAGAGGAAAATTTGATGTTATTCTACTGTTTTCTAGACATCTCTCTCTAACTCCTAACAAAGTGCCATTAGCTATAACTCTATCTCGCTCACTCTGACAGCTTACAGTCTATGTCTTTCTTACACATGTATTTTTATATCTTCCTCTCTTTTCCACACACTAGTGTTAAAGGTGTATTGAGCAAAATCTGATTGCATTGTTTCTATATTCCATTGCCCGTATTCATAAGACAATAAATTTACAAAGATTGGAATCTACAGCAATGTACGTTGTCCTTTCTCATAAATAAATATCGGTTAAAAATTCATAAAATTAACTTGGTTTCGGTTGGAAATCACATAGTTACAGACTGCGCGTCTACTAATTTATTTGAAACAAAGAAATATCAAGGATGATATCGAAAAGGGCACATGTTTTCTACTATTGCTAAGTTCATTAAACTCTTCATACAGTTTACAGTATATAATAAAGGTATCGTTTCCCGCCATCATGAATAACCTTGGAATGAACTCAACACCTACACTTTCGACGATGTTATTGTGTAATTGTTTATTTCACCTATATTTATAACTACGCGTGATTTGCGTGAGCTTGTAAAAAAACGTTACGATTACGTGTCTCTGATGTAATTTTCGTTTACAAACACTTTGACGTACATATGTTGAGCGACTTTCCCGCGCATTGACACTAATTACACAAGGGATGACTGATCTCCGAAACACAAATTTAAAAGATGGTTTTGTAAGTTTAACTTTACCAAAAGTTTAATGAGAATAAACAATCTGTATATTAGTAAACTGGTTTTTTGTACTTAATAAGCGTCAGTTCATGGAGTCTTTCACTCTATGTTCTGTCAAATCAAAAAATCTTTATGAGTATTTTACAGCGATTATCATTAAGTAGAATAGACAATCTTATTTATTGCCTATATACTTTACGACAAATGATAGTCATGAACGACAAAAATTTTCAACTACGAGATTACATACGCACTCTGTTTGAGGAGAAACCACAACAAACTCAGTCGGTTATGTATACATAAATCAATAGTCGTTCCTTTATGCTCACTAAAACTCAAGGGCTGAACGGATTTCACTAATTTTGGATTTGAATTATTTGTGGAAGAACAAGGAAGTTTAAAAACATGAGAAAACATGAAAAAAACCCTTGGAATGTAGTAAAAACGACTACTTCGCTTTTCCTCAGAAACTATTCTAAACTGTCAAATATTTGATGTTCGTCTTGTCGTTTAGAAAGCAAATTGAATTTAAAAGAATACTTTTGTTTTTTTTCTTTTGCTTTTGACATTGACATTGACAAGTAAAAATTTCTGAACTGTATTATTTTACGGTATACACTTTTTTTTGATTACAAATTCATTTTGTTCCCGTTAACTTTTGACCACATTTTTACTTAAGTTGGAACATTCTGCAATTATCATTCAGTAATGTAAACTAATGAACACATTTTCAAACTGTTCAACTTATATTTAATTTAAAAATACACCTAAGAACAAATTTTAAATTTTTTTTGTCCTTAACTACAAATTTATCGGGATTAAAAGAGAAACTTTCCACCAATATGGCATATAATATTTATTTAACCTAAAATTTAATGGTCTTTCTTCTTATGCTTGGCTTTCTTGTGTTTCGATTTATGCTTTTTACTTTTCTTTTTCTTCACCTTCTTCAATTTAATTTTGGCCTCAACCCATGAATCTGAACTAGATGAGGATTCAACTTCTATAACACTTTTCTTTGTAAAGACAGGCTTAAAATTATCTATTTCAGTAACTGGATCCACTTCCAATCTTTTATGTAAATTGTCAGGTATCTTTGGTCCATAAGTTTCTTCTTGTGTATCGGATTTATCTTCCCTTATCTCAATTGATTTATCGTTTCTATCTTCTTTGTCAGTTTTAGCATTTTTATTTTCATCTATATCTTTATCAGGTCTTTGTCCAGAATTATTATCTTCTTTGTTATTGTTTTCAGTTTTAGCGTCTTTATTATTATCTATATCTTTATTTGGTCTTCTCCAAGAATTGATCTCATCAAAGTCAATGTTAGCAAAGATACCTCTAGGAGGTGATGTGTTTCTTTCAACATTTTTAGGTTTTTCTATAAAATTATTTTGTTTCGAATCCTTATTGATTTCGTTATTATCCTCATTTTCACTGTCGCTAAGAAAAATTGCTTTGTAAAGATCAATTTTGTCGAACTTTTCTATAGTTTCAGATACTTCTGTTCCCCTCTGCTTATTTTGTAGGTCTTGTTCGGATTCCTTTAGAAAAAGGTCTACAACAGTCATTCTTTTGTAAGGAGTTGTCATATTACTGGTATTCGTAACAGGAACCTTATCTATTTGGGTAAGTTTGACTTCCTTTTTTTGTTCTTCGTTATTGTTTGATGGTGTATCTTTTTTAGGTTCGTACTCTAAAGATTTAGATCCACCAAATTTTGTTTGCTCTTTGGTAAAACTTTCTTTATCGTGTACAGAGGATTCTAAATAAGAGAAAATTGAATACGATACGTTTGGTTTTTCGCCCTTTTTAGGTTCCACGCTGTGAAAGAAGACCATGAAAATAAATTAAGTAGAAACAATGAATTTGAGTTATGTTATATATGTTTATATTATTTAAGTTTTGGACATTCCATATCAATATACGACACAAATTGTACGAATGATAAGGTATTAAAATACATTTTTTTTTTTAAATGACTTTTTACCAAATTAAGATATACAGTATAAAATATGTACCTAGTTCCTCCTAACTCTGGAACATTGAACCTTTTGCAAACGATAGCCTCCGGTCGCCATGGTGCTTCCTTCCTCGTTATGGAACCATAAGCTCCTATTTTAGCTGCTTCTATCTGTTCTGCAGTTGCTAAGCCGTAGTTTATTGAACTTTTTGCGACTGCACAAAGTGGGTTTATAGCATCATCTGGTTCGGCAGCATGTGTGAACCTAGGACAAATTTATCGTAAGATAAAATCTATTACTGACAAATTTCTCATAAAATAAAAATCTATAATTATTAAATTTCTTGCATGATAAAAATTGATGATTATAAAATACATCCCGCTAAGATATATGATTGCTTGGTCTGCCTCTTTGGTCTAGTGGCTGTGTTTGGCCACAGACATGAGGTCCAGGGTTCGAGTCGGGCCAATTAAAAAATTATTATTGAGTTTTCTATTAAGATTTTCTCAATATTTGGAAGTTGGCGTTGTACTCCACCCCCGTGCTCAGACGTAGGACCCTTAATGGGCTGCTACGTCTTTGCTGGTAGGGTGGTAACGAGTTCTACATTCGCCTTACTGGGCATCGAACCAGAAGCTTGTCCTAGCAAAGCGAGTACTCGCACCACTGCGCCAACGAGGCCGTCAATAATGATTTCTATCTCATTTTCCCACGCGTTAAATCTTATGAATATTTTGTGTGTCTCTTTTTACTGTCGATTTTTCGTTTCATCGACTGCCAAATTATAACGATGCTAAAGAAGTTTTCAGTTTAAAACTTATCATTAGTAGAAAAGATAGTAAATTTATCTTTGAAACACTATTTTCCAGAATTTTGATCTTATACTTGACGTTTTATACATATGGATCGTAGATATATTTCATTCATAGTCACCTATCGCCCATAGCTCCAGTTAATGGCTTATACAACTTCGCAGCTTGTTCAAACTCCACCATCTCTCTATTCTTTTCCCATTCACTTAACCGGTCTGCATTACACTGCCCTTCAGATAAGTTAACTGCTTTCCCCTTTAAATACAATTCGTATCTCGATTGCTTCTTTGGATCAGCCACAAAGGGTTTGAAAGCTTTAGTTATTTCTTTACCAGAATCCTTTATTGATATAAAATCTGGTGCACTGTTATTTTCTGATACAAAATTTATATTTTTATTTAGAAGTTGACTTAATTCTGTTTGTGGTATTGTTTGTATTGCTTCTGTTTGTGTGTCTGTTTCAGTTGGTTTAGGTACAGGTACCTCCCCCAGTAATGAACCCCGGGCTTCTGCTGTTAATTCGTGACGACCTAAGCCTGTAAGTATATGTTTTTCTTTTAATATTATTTTAGCGAAAAGAATGAGTGTCGACTGTGTATACTTATATGAAAACATGTTGTTTTCACATAAAAATATAGACACGTTCAAGAAAAAAATGATTTTTGTTTGTTTTTAAATTTAAAAAAAAAATGTTAAAAGATCAAATAGGCTACATAAAATTAACAGCTTAATTAAGGGCCACAGCATAACGTTTCTATTACGAACTCCAAGAAGACATTCTAGACATGTCACATATTTAAATAATTTATTAAAAGAAACTTGATTTAATGGCATAAAAGAATTTTATATATAAAGATTTACATTTTTTGCTTATCAATTCAGTCAAGCTGGTCCGAAGCGGGGGATTTGAAAACCCCCATGAGTTTTAATTTAAAAAACTTGAGTGTTAAAAGAGTGACTTTTTTCAGAACTTATAAATAAGCATCATATTAAAGAAACCTTTTGCCGTTTTTGAAGTTATACTTCTTTCGGTGTGTTAGGGAAAATTGATTAAAGTAAATTTTTACGATGCCCGCGCACACCGTCACAAAAAACCAACACCCTGAAGTTAGCAATAGTCAACATTTCAGTTTTTTTAATATTTTATTCTTATATAATACCTTAATTATTTTATTATATTACTTGTTAGATATATTATGACATTGAAAATATCAACGTGAAATTCTTAACAAAATTATAACTTTCAGACTCAACTATTGAAAACAGATTATAAACTATTTATATCCAATAAAGTTTGGTTTACGTTTATTATTTTGGAATCTATGGCTTTTGGCTTGCATTGAGTGAACGAATGATGGATGTATTTGATTTGACAAGCAACAAAAACTACGGCGTGGATTTATGGTTAAAATTTTAAAGATAGATATATAGTATACTTTATTGAACACCACAAAAAAAAAACATAATACAATGCATACATACATACATAGCATCACGCCTCATTCCCATAGGGGTAGGCAGAGACAACATCCTTCCACTTGCCACGATCCTTGCATATCTCCTTCGCTTCTTTCAATCTCATTAAACCTTTCATACAAGTTCGTCGGTTTAGAGTACTCTTGACCTGGCCGTTATTTAAAATGTCCTGGATTTGGTCCAGGAACGTTCGCCTCGGTCTTCC
>JACTOM010000020.1:1012275-1102590 GCA_015832385.1 Elymnias hypermnestra | reverse complement strand
GTGGGGCGCTTTGAGTGAGGCCTCAACGTTTTGAGTTTGCTGTGATCTGGTGAGTTGTCCAATGTACTAGATTTTAGAGGTGCTAAACTAACTTTTGTAATATTTCTGTGACATGTTACGTTGGTGTTCGGGGCGACATGCGACGGCGAGCGGCCGCGATGGGGACCGAGCGGCGGCAACAACCGAACGACGCGGAGTGCGGCGTCGGGCGCCGAAAGACCACGATGGTGGTGCTGGTCGCCTAGGCGACGATTGCCGCGCCCGAGCAATATTGTGGGCGGCCGACAGCGCTGGCAGTGGCCGAAAAGTGGCGAGTTGTCGCATATGGGTGAACCAATTTGTTTTTTTTTACTTACGATTTTGACGCTGAATATTCGTTAGTTAAAAAAAAATTAACAGCCAAGTTTAATGGTGAAGTGGCTATTGTAAGGCGAGGTGGCCATTGTAAGGCGAGGTGGCTATTGAAAAGCGAGGTGGCTATTGAAAGGCGAGGTGGCTATTGAAAGGCGAGGTGGCCATAGTAAGGCGAGGTGGCCATAGTAAAGCGAGGTGGCCATTGAAAGGCGAGGATGTACGACAATGTTTTCGTTTTCGCCAAATTGTACGGCCGCGTGTGTCGCTCAGTTGCCTTATAGGAGCGCAAATGTATGCACGTAAAGCTCGGATAACTCTGTTTCAGATTTACATAAAAATTAACTGGGGTCTTTTGGTACCCCCGTTCGAACCAGACGTCATTTTTTTATCTAGAAAGGTTAAAAAGCCATGAATAATACGAGACCACTAATTGATATCAAGAATTAATTAGAATAAATTGACAGTGTAATAAAAAAAGTGTTACCCTGATCTCTTTGCTGGGCAGTAGTGGGTTCGAATCTTGAGCGCCTGCTACCGGCTGGCAGTGGGGTGTAATCCCTTGGCAATGCTGGTGGGGGGTAAGAAGGCATCGATGGCATCGGCTTCGTGGCCTTTACGAACCCTTGTAATACCTTCAAATAAAAAATCTACTAAATACAGTGCAACGTTGATACACAACTTTTATATTTTAGAGTGAAGAAGGTTCAGAAATCATTTGTCCAGTTAAGCAAATGCATTTGTAATAAGATACCGCAATTAATTTTGGATTTCATTCTACATAATTTTATTAAATACATCAAAAACAATCTCTTACAAAAAGCATATTAAAATATTGTTTTCAGCGATAAAGACTTAATTCGAATCGTAGTCCAACTCAAATTTTTATATAACAAAACCACATTGCAACACATTACTTGATTATACTAAGTAATTTTGGAGAAGAAAAGAAAATATATAATGAAAGTGACGCCTAAGTCACAACTTAGGGGTCACTTTCTTCCCAGTTTTACAATCTATATACCGAGTGGAAGTCGTGTTTTATTTGTGAAACAAAATGCCTAAATTAATGAAATTGCTACCCAATAAACAATACACGCAGGCGAAGTCGCGGGTTCAACTAGTATATTATATGACTAATTCAAATAATTAGGAGAAAAATTAAAATTAGTACTTAAATTAAAACTAATCTGTGTGTGTGCGTGTGTTTACGTATTTACATATTTTGTGTTGCATTAAAGAATTTTTACAAATGTTACTAATATAATAATATTTTTTTAGTGGTTCAAACTATCTTATATTGCAGTAAAAAGTAAACAATATTAGATACAGTACTATTATAGGCCACTGACATCAACAAAATATAATTCTTTTGTGGAAAATATCTTATATATATCAGAATACAATACAGTATAAAATAAATAAATACATGTGAGTGTGTGATTGTGTGTGTGAGTATGCATGTGTGACTGTGTGTGTGTGTGTGTATGCATGTGTGACTGCGCGTGTGTGTGTGTGAGTATGCGTGTGTGACTGTGTGTGTATCATAAATAATTGTATTTAGTTATTTTAACAGACAAATATAATCATATATACAATTCAAGTTACACAAAAGACATAAAAAAAATACTCACATTATGACTTTTATCTGTGGTTTTCTTGGATTTAGTCTTCTCGGAAGGATTACCTAGTGCAAAATCGTAACGTGACATATCTTCTGACGCGTAAATATCGTCGTCATCTGCTTCAAAAGCTCCCACACCGAATGCCTGACCACGTATTGATACCTGTGTAATAAAACCGAGGTCCTAATTTAAGTTTCAGTTTAATCAGTGATAACCATTACAGACAGACATTAGAGGTCAGAAACCAATAGCCCTTAAGCGACTACGTAACGCAGACATACAAATAAGAGGTACGTTGAATGTAGTTAAAATGTAGCACGTCAGCGAGTTCAACTAATGTTTTGCTTCGTAAGATCTTGTATAAGATAGATTTAGTATTGTATAATTTTTACTTACATAATATTTAATTAGTATCACTTTGTTATCACACATTAGTATCACTATTCATTAAAAAAATATGTATAGAAATAGGTAACGAATGCGACGACTTTAATAAATGTTTGCTCGTTCAATAGCGTACGATTGTCAGTCACTGCTAACATTAAACCCAAGTTGAATATCAGCTTAAAAATCAACTAATTTAATATTTAGGTACATGCATTTATTACATTTTCTTTATTTATTTACATATTTCTTGAGATATAATCAATTTAAACCCCAGTAAAAGATGGCTTATGAGGCAAAGTTACCTCCACTTTTATTTTACTTTCTGTTATACATATATACAATCTTCTATTACAATACCTTTTTGCCCTTTTCCTTCATCTGTAAATGGCTTTTCTCTCCGCTGTCCAAATTTCCCAAAATAGAGTGCCGACTGAGTCCCTGATAACCCATGCCGAAACGATCATTCTTCTGCTGAAGGGTATAAGGTTCATAGTCGTCTGGGGCAAATAACGTTTCATAGTCGAATTCAGAATCAGAGCTATCTGATCCTTGAATGGAATCCTGCAATTGGAAATGTCCTAAAATTAGTTGACTATACCAAGATATTGCCCAATCTGGCTTTTATCATAAGCTTGGAATTTTATATCAAACTAGAAATTTCGATGTAAAGATAAAAAGCCTAAGATCTCGCTGCAAAATTCTTACTTTCATAGTGCAGTGAATAGACATTTTTTTGTGCTCAACTTTATATGTGGCATTATGTTTAGACGTACGGTCCACCAGCCCCTGCGCCTGCAGTTTTTAAATCTTTGATATCCCTCGAGATATCTATTTGACGGCCTCGCTGGCGCACTGGCCTTCCTATCAGAGGCCCCGGATTCGACCCCAGGTAGGATGAATTTAGAAAATTGTATTTTCTAATTTGTCTCAATTTGGTCTGGTGGGAGGCTTCGGCCGTGACTATTTACCGCCCTACCAGCAAAGACGTACCGCCAAAAGAAAGAGATATGTGTTCCGGTACGATGCTGCGTAGAAAACGTAGGGGTATATCTTATATCCAGATTGGCGCGCTTCCATCTTAGACTGTATCGTCACTTGCCATCAGGTGAGATCACAGTCAAGCGCTAAACAGTCAACAATAACATACAATTTTTTTTTTATAAAATACTGTTAAGGGCAGTTTTGACCGACATCGTATTTAATTGGACAACGAATAACACCGAATTGTATACAATTTCTTGGTAAATAACGTACATTTGTTGTAATATATAAATGATAAAATGGTTACTGCGGGTTATCCGTTAAAGATAAATTTATACCAATGCGGACTTTCTTATCTATTAAATGTATTCCGTAGTATTTTAAAGGTATATCGCATATTACAAATCTTTGAATTCTTTGTATTTCTACTCTATTTCGGAGAATAAGAGAGGAAGAGTGCATAAAGCATAGGGGCGTATGGTTCTCCGCCGACATCGTCATTAATGGCATCCATAATTCAATTTCCATATTATGGGCGTATGTGGGTAATGTTGGTGCAATCAAATACTTTATTAATTAACTCAGATTATAATGTTCAATCACTTAATGTTCCCGATATCAATTTAAACAAAGTAATTAATAATTATAGCTAGGAACGCGACAGTTTCAATATTCGACCGCGCTGGCGGAGCGTAACCCGAGTACTGGAGAGACGCGCGTCGGATTGTCACTATTGACTCTGCCCGGTAGACAAATGGCGCGAGCGTTCCACAGATTATAACCTATATGTATACGAGTATATTGAATCAATCTATCTATCGCTAAAAAAATTGCATTAAAATTCGTTGAATAGTTTAACAGATCTAACAGGTAACAGACAGTAGAAGCCATTTTATTTTATACTATGTAAAGATTGATATTAAAATAAATATAAAATTGAAATGTCGTTTTATATTTCAAAAATAAATATTATTAAAATATCTAACCGCTCTTGCCTACTTCAAAGGTAAAAACAAGTGCATATATTTACGTGTTTTTGTATGTATGTGTGTTTCTTTCATAAATACCTGTCTCATCTCTGGTGGCATATAACACCCGTAAACTTTGTGCTGTTCTTTGCTCTTCTTTTTCTCAGTGCGCGAGATTCTGTCACCGATTCCTTGACCCTCCCGCCAACCCATTCTACGTAACATTTTCACTGCAGTAGTTTCATGTACTGCCTTAATAAATTCTTCAAGTACTGGCTCTCCTATAAAGAACAAAAAATTAAGTGTCAAAAATTAATACAAATAATTTATTGAAATCTCAAATGACGAATAGTAAATAAAAATGCCACGTATTTTTGTCAATATTAAAAATTATTAAGTAAATTTTGTTTTTGAATTTAAAACTTCATAAATGAAATATTTTTATTTTATAGATAATTAAAAATGGTATATTAAATTAATAAATGACGAGTGGCAAATTAAAATATCACATGTTATTTGTAAATATTTAAAGTACCTAACCTTCAAAGGGATTAACATAAAAATTAATAATTAGCATAAAAAACGCTGCACATCTCCGTGACGCTAAACACGCGTTTTATCCGTAAAAAATTTATCCTCATGCACTTAAAGAAGTGTCACTTCAACAAAAGTACACACATATGACAAAAGTTGCCTCGGTTCCTGGATTACGGCTAGTCTAGGCTAGGTCATTGCTAGTTTTCACCCTACCAAGAAAATACATGCCAAGCAAGAAACATACATACATAGCATCACCCCTCATTCCCAAAGAGGTAGGCAGTGACCATGTCCTTTCACTTGCCACAATCCTTGCATGTCTCCTTCACTTCTTTCATTCTCATTAAACCTTTCGTTCAAGTTCATTGGTATAGAGTACTCTTGACCTGGCCCTTATTTAAAATGTCCTGGATTTGGTCCAAGAAGGTTCGCCTAGGTTTTGCCCTTCCAACTTTCCCATTCACTCTTGACTCATAAATCCTTTTTGTCAGTCTCCTTTCATTCATTCGCTCTACATGCCCAAACCATCTAAGCATATCTTTCTCAATTTTAGTTACTACATCTACTTTATCTTTTGTGTATATATTTTCAATATGTATCTATAGATATATTGACATTTATGTATATAATATATATATTAAATGTAGATGTTTCATTAACAAGTATCACACACAAAAACACAGTTACAAACTAAAATTTATTTTTATATATTATAATTAAGATTCTGGCATTGTTCTGCCCTATTATTTATTCTGGAAGAGATTGCACGTAGCAATAAGACCACCTTTGCACGCTATTATTATAAGTATCTTAGTTTATAAAAAGGTAAGTAGCAGCCCATTAACGTCCCACTACTGGGCACAGGCCTCCTGAATCCGAGGAGCGAGGGTTTTTAGAGCATAGACCCACCACGCTGCTCCACTGCGGATTGGCAGGCATAGTACACAAGTGCACTCTCTATTCCTTCACTCTCATAGTCCGATGTGACGGGAATCCGACACGACCGGAGAGAGATCAGGCGCAGGACCGACGGCTTAACGTGCTCTCCGAGGCACGGGGGTGGAACACACCGCCAACTTCTCAACTTCGGGCAAATATTGAGAAAATCTTAATAGAAAACTCATTATTGATTTTTGAATTTGGCCCGACCCGGGACTCTAACCCAGGACCTCATGTCTGTAGTCGAACATGCCAACCACTAGACCAATGAGGCAGTTTATATATCTCTTTATTTGTATCTTGTGTGCAATAAAGTGTTTTCTCTCTCTCTTCTTTTATACCACAACATTCTCTTATCACACTATTTCTTACTTTGAAATTTAAGAAAATAATAAAGAACAAAGTGTCTGTCAAAACATTTAAAACAGCAATTAAGTTATTCAATACCATACCAGGTATAGGTCCGTCATGGAACCGCTGCTGCCTTGGCCTTTTCTGTCCAGAGAACTCTTGCTTAGTCTGCAAGTGACGAGGTGCAATTCCAAACTCTGACCGATCCTCCTCATCCATAAAATCTTCTGGTCTTTGGGTCTGTACAAAATAAAAGATATTATATTTTGAACACATTTAAAAAAAATGCAATTTCAAAAACACTATTGATGGAATTTAGGTGTCTCGCTGGGGCAGTGGTCCAAGTACTTGTTTTGCTAGCAGAGGTCCTAGGTTCGATCTGCATAAGGGTGAACTTACGATATTCCCTTGTATAATTTATAGATGTCCAAACTGGTGGGTACCAACTTCTGTAGCTAGTAGCAAAGACATTTGTGTTCTGCTAAACCATAAGAGGGAATTGCCTCTTACCAGATTAGCACACTGCTATCTTAGACCAAATCATCACTTACTATCAGGTGTGGTCACAGTCACACGCTGATGTGTTCTTCTGTTGTGATTAGTCACCACTTGTAGTTACCAGTACAATTTTTTATAGAAACCATAAGATGCACATTACTTCTTTCAGGTTATCATACTTTCATCTTAGAATGTATCATCACTTACCATCAGGTGAGAGGAACACCCAAGACTAATCTGTCAGGAATATATAACAAATATTCTAGCAATTATTCTAAGAGACAGGCAAACTGGAGTGTAGTGCAATGGTTGCTATACTATTTTACAAGACTGTATAGAAGTTAAGAAAAATATCTGCGGAAGCTAGATATTTTAGACTATTTGGAGAATTCAATAGCTAATACTATTGAATCATTTTCATAATTACATATTTTCAAAGATTTTAGAAATGTATCATGTTATAGGCTTAACAAATCAACTTCCTGTACATGCTTGTCAACAAGGACAAGGATAATGCAGAGGTGTGCAGGTCAAGAAGGTGAAGTGATGTGGTTCTTCTAGTATTAAGTGAATAATCAAAACTCATGAAAAGCATTACTCAGCAACAAGCACAATACTAACAGAAGTTTGGGCCTTCTCAAGACGGGAGCTTTTAAAAGTACTTGGTGTCCATCCCTCAGGTGTTCCAACTGTATTGCCAAAGCCAGCTGAAAAGCCACCTGTAAAAGCACCATGGAACCTGCGTCTTCCATGATCATCTACAGCATACTGATCAGCTGGTTGCTGAAATTTCCTTTTTGAGGGAACTTCATCTGTCAGAAAACATTTCTTTTTCAATTCTTGCAATAAGCTCATTCTCTCTATTATATATATATATATATATATATATATATATAGTTCATTATCCATCAAGTATATTTTATGCATTTTGATGTTATATAATATAAACTCAATGTTCATAAAGGATTTTCAAACATTTATATAATATGAATTAAATTTATTTTGTAAAAATCTGTAGTCTTAAAAGTTCATGTTATATATTTCTTTCTAGAAATGGCATAGGAATTGACATATATTTCTTAATTTTATTAGACAATATTTTTTTAAAAACAACATAAAGAATTCATTTTATTATTTAAGTTTCTTGGGAATTTATATTCTATAATTATCTCGATATAACTTTTAACTTCTTAAGATATGCATAGTTTCTCATAAAAATTATTCCACTTTAAACGTTTATCTCTGTAACCTGTTTAATTTACGGTATAAATATTCAACTTTTAGTTGGAGGGTTAGCATTCAAACTATCCATCACGATTATTTAGATGCACAAATCTCTTTCAATTCTAATAAAAATTTTGGTACATTTAAAAATTTTATAGTATATATAATTAAATGGAGTAGGCGCAATTTGTTTACAAACCTTCTTCGTATGGATCGAGAGGGGTACCATAAGGCACAACAGTTTCATCATCACTATCTGACTGACTCATTGTTTTACTACTTAAAATTATCACTTTATTATTTAAAAAACATTCTTTTCAATGAAATTATTTTCTAACCCACTTGCATTTTGTAAGCACTCATTGTAGTTCATAATAGAATATAGATTGACATTTGACATTCAATTCAAATTGCATAACGGCTCTGGGTACTAGGCCTTTTAAGTTTGACATTTAACATGTCAACAGACTCATAATTGTCAGAAACGTAACGTAACTGACTAAGTTTGTTATGAAATTTTGCAATTTATTTCATTCGCAATTAAATAAAACATAGTTATGTAAAAGTTTTAATTAAATTACATCCTGCAAATGTCTTTCTAATGTATTTTTGGTAAATCACAACTGAATTATAAAGTCCTTAAATCACAAACAATATAAATAAGCAATCATTAATTTTCACATTGTGTGAACAAATTATCACAGTTACACTAGTATGATACTTGAGATTCAAACTTAACAAACGCCTATCATCTTACAGCACCAAATCCAATAATCTTCGCATCAGACAACATTTCTTCAATAACATGTTGTAGCTTGCTCACTGTACCAAATCTGTCTTCTGAGTTCAGGCATGTATTCAATAGTCTATCAAAATGAGGACGAGATGTATTAACTTCTTTTGGTATTGGATACAATAGAGGATTTTCATCTCCAGCTAAAATATAGCATGCAGCCCACAGATTATGGTCACTAAGGTGATGTCTGCATAAATTTTCGATAGAAAATGAAAAACCATGACCAATGATCTCTCTGCTATAACGTTTATACCAATCTGGGAGGTCCTTTTTTGGTGATATATGTTTATCAAGAACAACAAGATCTTCCAAATCAACAAATGTTATCTCATCTCTTTCATTGGCAACAATATTGTCAAGTGACCAATCCATAAGATAAAAGCGAAACCTTTAAAAAGAAAATATTAATTTTATTACACACACATCACATCACATAGACACATTAAGTGTCAGGTAGCTAATTGTTATACCTAATAAATCAATAATTGTTACAATCGTAGGATCATATAATTTCATTTCAATGATACTTTAGAAATAAGATTTATGTTTTACTAAAATAAAACCAATATACACATAAAAAGATACTTGCCTATCATGTTTGAATGTAAAGTCCATTGCTGCATTTAATATTTTCTGTGCATATTTCAATTTCCTGTACCACTCTACATGTAGTAATGTAGATAATGGTTCACCCTCATTGCCTACAACTTCCAGTCTACCACAAACTCCTCCAAATGGTGGAACTGGCCATCCTTTGGATTTTGGGATGACCTAAAACATAAATAAGATCTATGTTATGAAAGGTATGAATATTCAATATAATAACTTATATTTACTTCATGAAAGATTATTATGTCTACAAAATTGATATAACTAAAAAAAATGAGAAAAGTATATTATAGTACTAGAACTTACATCAAAGTCTATTAAGACCTAGCTATTTCAGGTCCAATGGTAATATGGGGAAAACTGATTGTCTATGTTATAAATGGAAATACATTATGAAATTTCAAATCAAACATTAATAGTTTTGAAGATGTGATAAATGAATGAGTTTTAGGATTTTTGCAATTATGTTTGACTATCTTTATAATATTGCTAATCATATGAAAATAGTTTGGGTCACATTGAGGGTTAGTTGACTTCAAAATCTATAATGGATATTCACACAACGAAAACTTATGTATATTGATTAATATATGAATAAAATAGACAATCTCTTACATAATTTATCATGTGTTAAGCATGCTTTATAATACAACAGGAAAATTTTCAAGAATAGCCAAGAGATATGTGTAATCAGGCAACATGACAATGCCAGATATTTTAATATAAATAAATTGATTTTATAATCTTACCTGTAATATAATTGGTTCAGGATTAATACTTAACATAGTCCATATATTTATCATTTCAGATCTATAACCATTTTGCTTTTTATTTAATATGGATTGAATGAAATCATAGATACTGTATGCATATGGGCACATTACTAATCCCTTTCTTGGTTCAGTCTCAGGCCATGTTAAGTTAAATTCAACCATTTTAAGAAGTCTTTCATCCACATTTGTCCTATTAAGAAGTTGTTTCATGTTACAATTGTGACTCAGCTGCCAACTATTACAAAGCTTTTCATCAAATTCTTTTAATTCCCAATCATGTGCTAGCTTCTTTAGAACAACTTTCCTATATGATTTGGTATATCCATAGTAGATATTTTTTGCATTAAATATGTTCCAGTGGTTCGACTCTAATGTTATTTGATTAGAATATAGCTCAGGACAGACAGTAACACCGTAACAAGCTGGACAACGATTCAGATCTGTTAAACGCATCACATTAGGACCTCTGAAGCTCCCAAATAAAAATACAGAAGCATAAAATGATACAATGAAAGCAGTCACCATAATAATAACTCGTTTACAAAATCTACGTCGTAACAAGATCATTTTGCATTTCTCGTTCATTTTTATGACGATTTCGAAAATCAATAAGCAAAAAAAATTCTAATTATCATTCTTGTTTAATATTTATTATATCCGTTAAAGTAATTTCATGTTCCTCAATAAATTGTAGAAACAAAAAAAACTGCATTTCTATTTGATAAACGCGAAACCCCTCGCCCCTGTCCCACTACTCCTTTAGAATATAGAGATATACACAGACTAAATTCACAAATCACAAATGACAATTTAGATCTACCGGTAAAATTTTTGCCTTTTTGTTAAAAGGCTAAATTATAAAAAGCTGAGGCGATGGACAACCATTAATTAAAAAAAATCAAACTTTACCCTTTATTCAAAATGATATAATATTACAATTAATTTAAGCATATATAACCTATTATAAAAACCTATAGATATATAATATCTGTATATCTTTTTAGTTAAGAATCGCGGCACAAATTTCGATGATCCATTTTCCATGACTATTTGTTGGATTTTTCTCCGCCCTGAATAGTAGTTAAAATCTATTAGAAACCCAGAAAAATAGGCGCCTATTACAATTAATTACGTCATTATGCAAGGATATCCCAAATGCCCTAAGGAGACGTGTGTGACACGGCGGGGAGATATTGATTATTGATGTTCAGTAATATAGAACAAAACAAAATCTGAACACTATTTTGCATTTAAGATGGGAATATTTGTCTATTTGACAATTGACAACGACAAACGTCATATGAAAATTGACAAAGTCAAACTTTGTTGATATCGCGATTGACCTATCGTGTTCGTAAATAAATGTGAAAAAAAATACGTCGGGTTTTAAAATGTCGTGAGAATAGTATATTTCAGTACCTTTCTTAAATTCAATAAAGTGCGAAGCGAATTAATCCATTACTTTAATGTAGTTTTTCATATATCGTTGTACTGTGATCATATGATTGGACACAATGGGTATTATATCGTATTTCTTTGATAGCTACTCCGCAAGTTTATACGATATTATTGGTAAGTCATTATGAATGTTTAAGTTATTGTGTTTATTCAGTTTTATTTTATTATAATGCTTATATTACTTATAGTCTTTTTAAATTAATTTACACAATTATAGAACGAATACTTCTTTTATAAGGGGCCAAAAGGTTGCATCAGCCTTGACATTTAAATTTACTTGCTTTCCCAATTTTTACTTGTCTCATGGGTAATATTAATAAATAATAAAATCTTGTAACTTTTATTCTTTGAAGATTTTATGAAGAACATGTTAACTGAATTGAAATTCTTCAGGATACATAGAAATGTAATTGAATTAATATAAAACAGAAGATGATAGTAATAAAAAAACTTTTATATTAACAAGAAAAAAATTATGGTTTGATAGTACTCAATCACAAAGAAATAAGTACATCATATAAGTATGTAAGAATTATTTATTAAATTTCCTTATAGTGAAAGAAAATATTGTGAGGTAACTTGCATACCTCATGAGCAATTCTGGGATAATGTAACTATTAAGACCTGCAATAGAGCAGTGTGGTCAAATCTACAGTTCCTCTCCTATGTGTGAGAGGGCACGTACCTAGTATTGAGATATTAATGGATTGCTGCTGCTCAGCTTATCTTTTTTAAGATAATAAATACTAAGGAGATAGGAACTGATTACTTTATACATATGTATCTTAGTATATATAATTGTTGTGTGTGCACATGTAATTCCTCCTAAATTGCTGGAGCAATTTTCATAAAATTTTCCGTGTCTTCAGGGGGTTTAGATTAACACTTGAATCTGATAAATAATTATTTTATCTATATATAATATATATTAATAATATTATAGATTATATATTTGTATCTTCACAGCATCATGAACTATGTGGTTGACATCATGAGGAACAGGTAGTATCCTTATACTACTAATATTGTAAAACTAACCATTTAAGTTGCTCAAATAGTTTCAGTCAATTTGGCAAAAAGATTTAATACACGAATTGAAAATGATTTATTATATTTTGTAGAGATGGGTGTAGGTATTCTAAAGTAATAATAACTGTTGAACTGCCTCTAGTCAGCACAACAATACAAATATGTGATTTATAATAACAAACAAGTATGAGAACATATGACTGCAGTAATACTGGATAAAATCATATTTTCTGGGTTTATTTAAAAATCAGTACAGACGATTAGATTTATTATCATTTTGATCTATTGATAGAGAGACACACTTGATAAAAAATTATTAAGGCCTTTCATAATGTATATATACATAACATTCTAAATAAAAACATTGGAACAAAAAATTCAGAAAGACTGTTTCATATACACTTTATTATTTAAACAATTTTTTTTTGTGATTTATATTGTGTGAAAATTGAAGAAGTTTAATAAATTGTTTTTCTTTGTGTAAATTCATAACAGCTTCAGCATGACAATGGATGTTAAAAAATATTTATATTTATACTTTATATTTACAATTGGTTATTGTTTTCATTTATGCTATAAAGCTGCTATTAGTTTGATGGACTTTAGTTGCTTTATTACAATTTTATGCTGAAGTATGCTTATATAATTTTTTACATATTTTAATAATAAATTACCTAAGTTATTTATCCAAACATATCAAAACATTCTTTATAAATGATATTTTAATTTATATTGCATTGAGAAATTTCACTGCCTTTTAACAAGAAAAAAGTCAAATATAAATGTAATGTTTTTTATGAATCTTCCTATTATATAAATAAATAAATAACGGTTTTCCGGTATTATAATGATATTGATTAAGTTTGATGGACCATAGATATTTGGTCAAGACCATATTGTCATAAAATCATGAGATAATAATTGTTTTTTTTTTCTGGAAAAAAAACTAATGTTTGCCTTTCAATGCTATTTAAAAAGTTACCTCCAAATGTGTTTTTAATACATGTTGCGTCAATGAATCAACGTCACGCGAGACTGAAAATCGCTACTGTAATGTGAGAAGACCAAATTTAGAATTATAGTCTATTGTTTAGCTTTGCCTTGACCTCTAATGGGCTCCAATATCATGTTTATTTTAATGGAGCTATTGCGTACAATATCATCTGGCGACGATTATAATTTTTCGCCAATTTTAATATTTTAAATGAGATAAACCGAAGGACTATCACAGCTGCCCCTATTGTCTGGTTAGAAATGTTATCGATGTTAAAATCGTCAAAATGTTATACATATTACTTATTTTCCAAGCTTTATACTGATACAGGCTACAGTAGATGGTGTTAAAATTATCTTTATCTACACTAATGTTATAAAGAGGAACGATTTGTATTTTTGTATGTAACGAATAAACTCAAAAAGTACTGGACCGATATTAATAATTCTTTTTTCATTAGAAAGCTACATTATCACCGAGTAATATAGGCTATATTTAGTACTAGATTACAATAGAAATCTTTAGAAATTCCTATTAAAACCAACCGAAGGTTTAAACAAATCAGCCATAAACTGTCTTTCATCGTATAATGAAGAGTAATAATGATAGGGCAAAAAAATGTTCGACAATATTACAGAATATATCAATATCTACAAAAAACTTCGCGAGACCATACATCTAACTATTGTAGTTACGTCACTATAACTATTTTTTAACATTTAACAGATTGATGGAAATGCTGATCAAAATCAGACCGTGTTATCCATACCATTTATTTTAATCCAAATAAATAATTTAATATATAAGACTGTCTGATGATTACTTTTTGAATTATTGAAATCAGATATTCTAAGAAAAATATACTATATACGGTTACATACCACGATAATGTTTTTGTGAATTTGTCGATATTTCGGCCCAATTGCATGGGCCGTGGTCGCGACGAGAGTTTAAAATATTTAATCAGATATTCTATTCAAAAGATATCATGAAATTAAAATAAAAATACATTCCGGCGGCGGCCGCCATGCAGCGCATCGAGTAATTAACTCGACGAGAGAGGGGCAGTGCGGGAGAAGGGGGTGCACCATTGTGAACTAGGTAGCCGGTCGGCTCCTGACGCAGTGGACGCAAGCGATATTGAATATTTCAAGTTCTTTTTAACACATTTTTATGGTTCACTAAAAAGTTCTTTTCAGAGCTACTTAGTTTTAGTATTAGGAATCACACTTTTTCATAATAATTGTCAATTCATGGTCGTTTTAATTATCATGCTTATAACTTAAATATCTGTACCTATTTATGTCTACCCGTGCGTAGCCGGGACGGGCCGCTAGTCTTACAATAACGAGAAATATCATAGACGTGTATATATCTAAAGTACCTCTAAACGACTGAAACGATTTTGATGAGTTTTTTATGTGTGTTCGATTCAACATAAACATTTGCTTTAGAATTTCCCTCTACATAACTATATACGTATAAATTATAATGCTAAATATAAAAAAGCAATGGACTATTACTGTTTATAATATATTGTATGTTTTTTTGTTACAAACAAATTTACCTGTTCGAAGTTTTTCTTGAAAGTAGTAGGTAATCGAGTTTATGGTTATCGAGAAATAATTTGTAAAGCAAAGCAGTGAAGCACAAATTACCTTAATTCAGTACGCTTAAGACTACGTTATTTGTTCATTATTATCTAGGGTCTAAAATGTAGACTTCGCCTGATACATTAAAATGCAGGTTGGCATAATTTCCAGGCACATCCAAAGCCTATCATTATTAACCCTTATACATAGGTTCCCAAAGAAAGACATTTTGCTGTTGCAATTTATTTTTATAGTACGTATCATTGTTTTTTATATTGCTCTTTATACAACATTTAAGACAGACACATATACTTCCAATTTTTGAAGTGAAACTTCTTTAGGCGTATGAGGATAAAAGTCACGGAGATGTACAGCGTTTTTTATGCTAACTCGATTGAATTTTAGGTTGTTTTAATGTTTATAAATAACTTGTGGTATTTTCATTTGCCACTCGTCATTTAATATACTATTTTGTATAAACCATAAAATAAAAAATATTTCATAAATTCTCTTTTCAAAATTTTTAATTTCAAAAACAATATTTCATTAATAATTTCTAATATTGACAAAAAACACCTGAATTTTTTATTTACAATTCGTGATTTGGGATTTCAATAAATTATTTGATTTAATTTTCGAGAATTAAAATTTTAATGGCAATTAAATTAACTGCAGTCCTAACATATCTTTTCTTTTTTTCTCTAAATTTCTTAAATGTAAAGTTTTAGATTTGTATAAATATAAACAACACCTAAAAATTAGTTTGCTATAGAAGCTTTACTTCTGACATGTTTACATTGTACGCACGCACTTTTATTTTTTAAAATAATTGTACAGTCACCGGTCCTTGTCTCCAAAATCCAGTTCAAAGATTCTGATTAAGTCCTAATTGTGTAAGAAAGTGTTTAAAGATTAATATAAGCTAAAAAAGAAAATATGTAATCAAACATATTATTAAGTACAGAGGCGGTCTTATGGCTACAACGAGGAAAGAAACACGCGTTCACTTTTTAAAATTTTCGTGTTTAATTTAAATATTTGTTTGTCGGCTAAATTTTCAAGACTGGTCTTTAAAAGTTCTTTAATGCCCTGGAAACTCGCGGATATAACTCCTTATTATATATTTTGTACATTATCCGCCAAATTAGGTTTTATTAGCAATGTCGCTCATAAATTAAGTTGTATTAAATAACATTATGTATGCAACAAGGTGAAAAACTACAAATTGACATCAATTTCGCGAGAACTAAATACATTATCAGCAATCTTGTTAAGTTCGTTATACAAAAAGACGTCATTATTATTCACGGATAATTAATTTTGCATAAGTATTTTGTATTCGTAGATCACATATGAATTCAAATTGTATTTCGTATTTTCAAAGTTATTACTTGTTTTCACGTGACCTAATCATTTTTTTAGTGAACAACCTGCTCGCAAAGTCCAACAAAAACTATACAAAAAGTCATTGGAATTTGTTGAAAGATGTAGAGGTGATGCCGAACATAATTTACTAGTTAGTAAGCCGTTATGACTTACTGGGTAGACTAGTAGATTTTTGTTAAAAAGTCACGCAATGGAATTGTGCCTTTAGTGTATAAAAGCTTGGACGCCTCAGGAACAATGCTAGGTTTTCGTATAATAAAACTATGGTCGGTGGAGCGGCAGCGCAGAGGAAGCCACCGTCCATGTAGCGGGGCGGGGAATTGAGATGGAGAGGAATGGACTGTATAGCGGTTTAGAAAGAAGGAAGAAGGCTAGTGGCCGCGTAAGAGGTGATAGTGATGAAGGGGGAAAAAAGGAATCGCGTGCACGTACCTGGAGTGTCGGGGTCTTCTACTCCTTCCCGAAAAAGGGCTGTGCACGGGCGTGGTTGCGGCTGCGAAAAGCACTATCACTGCACTACACTACGGCCAGCGGTTCACTTCTTCGATAGTTCTTGCAGTTCGTATAACTTCAAGACGAAGATACGAGCGGGTTTAAAGCGGAAATATCAGCGGTAGGCGAAAAACACCTTGTCGCGACGAAAGCGTAGACGAGTATATGCACGCGAGGGACAAGGTAGGGTACTTTGGGAAAAAGATGTTATTACGCGGCACCATCAAAAATATTAAGACCAAAGTACCGCCAAAGTGGCGTCACCAGTCGGTTTAAACCCCAAACTTCGTTTTTAGAATTGAGAAGACCTTTTCGAACACTGAACCCCTGAACCCTCAATAGGTAATCGATATCGTTTGTAGTACTTATGACCTTTACTAATAATGAATCTGGTGTTTCAAAGTAAAGTTTTCAAAAAACATCTAAAATCTGGGAAAAGAACAATTCCTGGTGTAACTGGGAAAAGAAAATTTACTTCACATTGACTTTTCAGTATTTTATACGAAAGAATCTGAATACTTTTTAACAAGTAATGAAGACTGTTATAGTATTTATGTGGAGAAAAAGCTAAAAAAAACCTTAGAAGTAAAATACGTCGCCAAACAGTGCACAATGAAAAAGCTGCCAATTTAAATTTAACTTTATCATAAACTGTTACAAGGCTAATAAACTTATTAAATTTAAATATTATATTATATAATCTACATTACAACATAATTAAGATTTAAATCTACTGTGTAATTTTTACATTTATAATTTTATATTCACTTGATGCAAAAAGTTTAGAAGCAGCGGACGCACGGAGCTGATGAATTACACCTTATAAGAAAATGTATCTAAAAATATAATTACAGCTGGCTGAGCAAAAACTAGTCAATTGCTAATATCACCTGTTCCCGGCAAACTGTGGATGTATGTCCGTTGCCATTTGCGTTCCCGTCAGCAAAAAAGTTACTGCACTCGTAACGTTCGCAACAGTACTTTTTTTATTGTTAATAGGACAGAGTTTTACTGTGATCTCACCTAATGGTATGTGATGATATATTCAGAGATGGTCTTGTGCTAACCTAGTAAGAGGTAAATTGCTACTTAATGGTTTCTTCACAGCATCTCTGAACGTAACGCATTTTTCCCCTTTTAGGGCGGTAGATTTTTATATCATATTTTAGACAGGAAAAGTAAAATTTGACACAATATCCTTTTACGCACAGAAATCCAGCGGAAAATCCTTGAAACGAGAACCAGAGATAAGCATGCGCAATCCACTCTGGCACTTCGGATGTAGGCACCTATTTCAGTCGTTCATGAAGAGGGTAGAATATGCGCATATCTCCGCAACCTGTTACCCTGTCTCCTACTTCAGAGCGGGGAAGCGTCAAAGGCATTTTGTCTCATTCTCTCCGATATCTCCTTCAGCGACATAACAGACTCGCAAAAAGAGTCAACACTCCTCCAACTCATTTCGTAGCAAGCATTGCGTAGACTATGCTCACCAATGTGTGGTTCCGCCCAGTTAATGATTCCAGGACTTATCGACGAGGTCCGTGCGGGACACTCTGCCAATGTGTAGTGCGCTGAATCTATGGAAGCACCACACTCGGCAGGCAGCCGATTCCTCACAGCCAACAACCTGGTGCAGGTATTTACCAAAACACCTGCACCGGTCTGTAGGAAGGTGATCCATACCTTCTGGATAGCCATTTTTCCAGGTCGGGACGCATCGTCTCTACAATGGCTACACCCGCTACTGGGGATCCATCCATCCTCCATCCACCGTTCTATTTAGGTTCTATACAAAAAGACTCTCCTCCGAACTTCGTCACTATAACTTCGTATACGCTAGGCTAAATATTATATACTCGGAGTACTAATGTTTGGAAACCAAATTGTCGCGTTCGTTTTATATCCGTTGTAACACGTGAATAAAAATGTTAAGACTGTTAATTTCATCTCCGAAAATGTAATTATAACTATTGTACAAAATCTCGTCGTTTACAGTAAATATTGCGTTATCCATAATTAATTTTTAAAACCCACGAAATAACATAAATCACTATTAATGACGCTATTTTGAAATCATTTGTCGTAACGAGACCCTATATCATTATCATAAATTTAAGCCCAATATTCTAAATTTGGGTTACTAAATTACGCATTATTATTGGTTTAACCAAAATGAACCCCTAACTGACGCCTCCAATGGTAACAGATCTTGTAAAGTTTTTAAGACATTGTTAAAATTAATCATTTTGAAAAATGATATTTCTTAAATTTAGGACTACCAGTAACTTTACTGGCGATTTTTATAAATTGTAGCGTTCGCTTGTTTGTTTGTAAATCCACATGCTACTCATCCTCTAGTTTTAACTGACATAGACATGATTATAGATAAATAATAATATTATGCTGACCCTAGCGAGTACAGTTTATTACTTTCGTTGACATTTTAAAATCATTCTCGAACGAGACTCCGCGTGAATCATACGCATTGTTATTATTTATTAATATAATACCTCTGATCGATTAGTAATCTGTGCTCGTTGCACGGTTGCCAAATTCAATTATTAATCTGTGCCGGTCACTGGGTTATCGGTGCGTTTGTTTAAAAAATTATAATCTGTTCATCATGG
The DNA here is from genome assembly GCA_015832385.1 of Elymnias hypermnestra. NCBI lineage: Eukaryota > Metazoa > Arthropoda > Insecta > Lepidoptera > Nymphalidae > Elymnias > Elymnias hypermnestra. The sequence goes on along the minus strand of JACTOM010000020.1, from coordinate 1,082,970 downwards.
TGGAGAATCAGTGCGAAGCTAGACCAGTGAAAGCTTACATAATGAGTGACTTATTAAAAAAATTCGATTCCGAAGCTACGAACAATGTAGTTAAATTAGCAACAGCGGTGGTGGGTTTTTATATCGGCGTGTTTTACCGTAAGTGGATTAATTTTTTAACTGGCAACATATTTTCAAAATTTAGAAAAGTTTACATCATATAATTATTTTTTTAAGCTATATTTTATATGTATATTTTTTTATTATAAAATAAAAGTAATTTTCTTTTAAAACCTTTTAAAAAACCTTAAAGAATATGATAAAAAAATTGATATAATTTTTGTAACAAATATGTATTTTTGCCGTTGTATTACATTTTTATTGGAATGTAACCAAATTGTTTTTGAATCTAATATTACAAAATATGTTATTTTAAATATATATTTTTGAAGAGAAAATTTAAAATATTAATTATAATGTAAAATAATAAATTTTTAACATTGTAAAGTCGCGAAAAGAAGTCGAGAGGATTGCAATAAATTAAAATGTCTGGATTCATGTGGCTATACATTATGCAATACAATGACACTTGTTGCAAACTAATTATTATAATTAGTACGTTACTAATATAAGTAGTATATTGTTGTTAAGGGTAAGATGATTTTATGTGGAAACTTCTACGGCCTATAATACAGAATTCTTTAATATTTACAATTGAATTTGAATAATATACAATATCAATAACTCAAGTAAAGCAGCAAAGCTGTATTTTTTACACTTTTGCGGCCCTTTATTTTTCGTTGCTGTTATTCGTTTTACATATATTTTTGGACGAAAAAATGTAATAGTGTTATACTTTTTATCCATATATAATATATGCATATTTATAAGTTATGCCTATTTAATACAGTCCAGTGATTTATTTGGATATGTTATATTTGAATTTCGTTATTTTAGAGTTGAAAGAATATCTTGTAAGATTTTTATCACATTTTGCAGGTTTTTTCGCGATAATGTTAGTAAAATACTTTTGCCTACTGATATTTCTTTGTTGTTCTCTGTCTTAAGCTATAAATTGGTTTATATCTGGCTCTTGATTGATAAATTCATAAAGTGTCTTTTACGTATATAATTAAGAGACCCTTATGTATTTCTACATTTATTCATTCACTTTTATAGTACATTTCAAGTATCTGTTTGCGTTTTGTTTAGATACTTGTGTAAAGCTAGATTCCAGACAAAGTGTGATATCTCGTTCAAAATAATATCTAATCTACAATTATATCTATCTGTATTTTTCTTATATAAGAAAAAACAGTGTTAATATTTTAGATTTTCGTTTGTAATCGAATTAAATAACTCCATTTCAATGACCAGTCTGTATGATCTTTAATAAGTTTGTTCATCTACCGATTCTGTTTCGTTCACTGCTTAAAGGATTTCAAAGAAATTTCGTAAATGTTTATTGCCTGATCCAACGTGAGAAATAACATAATTACGTTAACTATAAGTAAAAGTAAGTAGCAGCCCATTAATGTCCCATTGCTGGGCACAGGCCTCCTCACTCATACGAGAGAGGGTTTTTAGAGCATAGACCCACCACGCTGCTCCGCTGCGGATTGGCAGGCATAATACACAAGAGTACTCTCAAAAGCATCCTTCACTCTCATAGTCCGGCGTGATGGCAATCCGACACGACCGGAGAAGGATTGGGCGCAGAATCGTCGGGGGTGGATCACACCGCCAAATTTTTCCCAAATTCGGGCGAATATTGAGAAAATCTTAATAGAAAACTCAATATCGATTTTAAATTGGCCCGACCCGGGACTCGAACACCTCATGTCTGTAGTCGAACATGCTAACCACTAGACCAATGAGGCAGTCACGTTTACTATATTAAAGTGTATTTTATTATTATTTAATAGATGGTCATAGATGTCTGAAAGCAATTTTTATAAACATACTTCTCAGCAAATTGTTGTTTATTGATCGTAAATCTGTGAAGAAATATAAATTTAAAAAGGCATTTCTTTAAAAACACAGCATGTCATCAGTCATCACTTAGCCCTAAATTGATTGAATTTGCACTTTAAATTTAATTCTCTTTGAAAAACTACTGAATCTTCTATTATAGTTATACATAATTTAACACTTAATAATATTTATTTGGTGTAGGTGTTTCGTATAAAATAAGGCCCAAGTCATGTATCACACTGCCTCATTGGTCTAGTGGTTAGCATGTTCGACTACAGACATGAGGTCCTGGGTTCGAGTCCCGGGTCGGGCCAATTCAAAAAAAAATCAATGTTGAGTTTTCTATTAAGAGTTGGCGGTGTGATCCACCCCCGTGCCTCGGAGAGCACGTTAAGCCGTCAGTCCTGCGTCTGATCTCTTTCCGGTCGTGTCGGATTCCCGTCACATCGGACTATGAGAGCGAAGGAATAGAGAGTGCACTTGTGTACTATGCCTGCTCATCGGAGTGAGGAGGCCTGTGCCCAGTAGTGGGACGTTAATGGGCTGCTACTTAACATGTATCAAACTGTGTCCAAAATTCCTCTCCTCTAATCAAATAGGAGCAAGACTGTTTTTGAATTGTAGTAGTATAGTATAAAACCCTCTCTGCTATAAGTGAGGTGCCCTGTGCCCAGTAGTGGGACGTTAATGGGCTGCTTCTTACTTTTAGCAAGTCTAACGAGGCATCTATCTTATATTATATATTTGTCTGTGCTGTTGTATTTATAAAGCTTAAGAGGGAACTTAAACAATCGCTTTTGTATCTGATATCTCCCTCTGGATTGTCTGGTAATTAATAACTTCTTATGGGGAGGGTAATCCGCTTCGTTACGTTACGCGTTACGGCGCAGGTCAGTCTGGCTTCCATTTTTCTCAAGCATACGACAGCGATAGGCAGGCTCTTCCTCTCTCTTCCCCCTAACTGTATTTAGTGTGTAGTTGATATTAAACTAAAAATTTAATTAACAAAGATTTTATTAATAAATAACCTACCCTTACATTTTCATGTATTGTCTCATTGGTCTAGTGGTTAGCATATTCGACTACAGACAGGAGGTCCTGGGTTCGAGTCCCGGGTCAGGCCAATTCGAAATCGATATTGAGTTTTCTATTAAGATCTTCTCAATATTAGCCCGAAGTTGGGAAGTTGGCGGTGTGATCCACCCCTGTGCCTCAGAGAGCACGTTAAGCCGTCGGTCCTGCGCCTGATCTCTCCGATCGTGTCAGATTCCCGTCACATTACACTATGAGAGTGAAGGAATAAAGTGTGCCCTGGTGCACTATGCCTGCCAATCCGCAGTGGAGCAGCGTGGTGGGTCTACGCTCTAAAAACCCTCATATGAGTGAGGAGACCTGTGCCCAGCAGCGGTACGTTAATGGGCTGCTACTTACCTTACATTTTCACGTTAGTATTCATGAATTTTAAATAGTAACGTAAGTTTATACAGTTCAACTTAGATTAGTATATCATAGTAGCCCGTGCCGCAAACTTTTTTTTTCATTAGGGTAATTAAAACTCCGTATACACTGTACCTCTGTAATATCTCTCTCTTATTAATTGATGTAGCTGAGATTTGGACACTAATATATTGTATTGATGAATTAATAGCTCGACTGAAGAACAGACTTATAGACAACGCGTTACTGCTATATATCAATTAGATAGATAGATAAAATGTTTTATTGAACACCATACGAAAAATAGATGTACAATTACTCAGTGTTGGATACTTTTAGTGTGCAATTGGGCGGTCTAATCGCTCATTAGCGATCTCTTCCAGACACCCTGGCGTTAGGGAAACCATCAAAGCAAGGAGATGCGGCATACAATTATAAATTATACACATTGTAAACAAAAAAGTGCAAAGTACACATGTCAGAAGTGAAGAACTTGTTTATTTATACGAATCTAAAACTTTAGATTTCCGAGACTTAGATGTTAGGAATTAAATTGTTATTAAAATATTAAAAGCGTCGAAAATTAATACAAATAATTTATTGAAATCTCTAATGACGAATTGTAAATAAAAATGCTAATGTGTTTTGTCACTATTAGAAATTATCTATAAAAAATTGTTTTTGAATTTAAAATAAAAAAATAGTATATTAAATTATTAAATGACGAGTAGCAAATTATTTGTAAATATCAAAACTACCTCATGACATGACAGAAATGTAGTTTTATGTCGAAGTGTTAAATACACATCTTTTTTATATATAAGGATACCATTGAATCCGTTTTTGAGACTAAAGAGTATAAGGACTCCATTAGTGTTTGGACATACACTTAGTCTCTATTAGAACAGGCTCCTACATGGCTAATCTCTCTTGAGATTCGTCACCCTAGCAGAATTTCAGTTGTAAAGTACATTGTATATACTTTATGTACATAGTTGTTTTTGATAAGTAATCTCCTACTAGCACCTGTACAAATATTTTCGTACAAATAAATAAATATCATATACACTTAGTGACATCTACGTTATCAGTCTAAAAACCTGTTATCTAAGTTAGTTCTTGAATGGTCTCATACTGATAAATGTTATAAGTGATTTACTTTTTTCGTACACACATTCAGATAGGAGTTTAGATTCGCTTATGACCTCTTGATAAACGATAGACGTTGGAACATTTTTATTGCTGTTAAGGCGTGTATACACGTCAAATTTACACTTTTTTCTAATAGCTAAATAACATGTAAATGATAATTTAATAAAATGAATAAGTTTACTCAATATATTTTTGGGTTTTATCGAATTTCATTCACGATAAAACAATGTACATACCATAAAATTCTTAATAAATTTTATTTATAAAAAGTAGCAGCCCATTAATGTCCCACTGTTGGGTACAGGCCTCCTCACTCCGAGGAGAGAGGGTTTTTAGAGCATAGACGCACCACGCTGCTCCACTGCGGATTGGCAGGCATAGAACGCAAGTGCACTCTCTATTCCTACACTCTCATAGTCCGATGTGACGGGAATCCAATACGACCGGAGAGAGATCGGGGGCAATAAAGTAAAGTACAAAATACATAAACTTGTAAGAGAATTTTCAGCATATATATAACTGCCTCATTGGTCTAGTGGTTAGCATGTTCGGTCCACAGACATGAGGTCCTGGGTTCGAGTACCGGGCCGGGCCAATTCAAAACCAATATTGAGTTTTCTATTAAGAATTTCTCAATATTTGCCCGAAGTTGGGAAGTTGGCGGTTTGATCCAACCCCGTGGCTAGGAGAGCACGTTAAACCGTCGGTCCTGCGTCTGATCTCTCTCCGGTCGTGTCGAATTCCCGGCACATCGGACTATGAGAGTGAAGGAATATAGAGTGCACTTGTGTACTATGCCTGCCAATCCGCAGTGGAGCAGCCTGGTGGGTCTATGCTCTAAAAACCCTCGCTCCTCGGAGTGAGGAGGCCTGTGCCCAGCAGTGGGACGTTAAAGGGCTGCTACTTCCTTTTTTTTTTACTTTAGCACATATTCATTTTTTTAAATACATTCATATCATCGGATATGTCGTAAGAAACCACAACATTCTCATGTCTAACACGATATTTCACTAGAAAATTGTTTTCGCAACAACCGCAAACACTCTTGTTACTAATATAATATTCTAGTATGGGAATATTTGATATGCAGAGCTATTGCATTTAATTCTCCCCAGTTCTCTTGACGAAATTTTGCCTACAAAGACCAGTCTCTGAGTAGAAAAAGTCAACTCCTACTTAAAACTGTATCAACATCAAGGTTAATCCATTACAAATTTAAAAGCTGTATTTGTAATTGAGCGGGGAAATTAAAGGTATTTTATTAATTAAGAAACAAAATACCCGACTGAGTTTGTTGTGGACTCTTCTCAATTCAGGGCGCGAAGTAATCCTCGTAAATTTAGATTTTATGTTCTTCTTTAATAATATTATCAGTCGTACATTAGAATTAGTGCGTGAAAAAAAAAACTATATTTGACAATTGAAAATTTGAACAAGATATCTTTTAAATAAGTCAACGGATTTTTAAGCAGTTTTCAAGAATAGGTAGAGTGACTCAAGAGAAAGGCTTTTTCTCTACTATACATATAAAAAACATACATAAATTATAGAATAGAAAAGATTTGTAATATAATTTAGTAACAAATATAGTTTTGTGGCTAAACTATACGAGTTAGATTAAATTAATATCCTACGGAATTGTAGATCTTAAAAAGATCGATAAAAAAGTTCGCGATATATATATTTATTTGTAAAGGATAACCCACAGTAACAATTATTCTGCATTTTATAGAATAAAGTATCATTCTATACCCAATTAAATAAATTACATACTGCCTGTAACAGAATTTCATTAAAATGGATATCTAAGAAGATATTACAGATTTAAAAAGCGAAGATGGCTCGAGGTATGTCATCGTATTTTAAGACCCAATTACACTAGTTATTGTACATATAGAGAGTAGTTTACATAAAATTGTTGGTTTCTCCGTTTTAAAAATAAAAAAACTACCTATAAAGTCAACTTTTGGAAAAGAATTGTTGGTAGGTATGTTTGTAAACGGAGTGATTCAAAGAATTTGCATTGAATGTGTGTTTATTTTGGTTTATACTATATACATATGTGCATAAATTAAGTGTGTCAGTAGATTGCTCCAGTCAGCGTAAATAAGTTACTTTCCAAGTTCATATGAAAATATTTTCTGTTTCATACCTATTAAAATATATAACTAAGTATTTTTTTGTAACATTTTTTTAAGACTAGTGTAAAATGATCAAAAAGTTAATTGATAAACTAAATGAAAATCGTTGTACAAGAAAATTAATGCAAATTTCATGTTTATTAAGCATTAAGAAATCGTTCGTAAAATATATAACCAGTTTAACAGAAGTCGGTTTATTTGATTTTCTTGCTGTTATTTTTTTGGTTGTAAAGAATTTGTTTTAATCTAAGTTCGCATGTAATTTGATAATTTATTCATTAAACAATATTTCTCCTTGAACTTGAGAGCGGAACGAGTTGGTCGTTCTCAATGTCAACGCTTATCGGTCACAATACAATATTATCATAGAATACCTACAGAGTTAACTTATTTCTTGAAAAAGTAGGACGCCTAGTGAAGTTCACATATCTTTATGCACCAGTTTACTTAGTTTAGGGTCTGCAACAGACCTTGTTTACCGGAAAAGAATTGTGAACCTCTTCGAAGGGTCACGCTAACTATCAGGCTGATTCAGGCACATATAAAAGACTTGCAGACTTCAAACACCGACGATTACTTGCTTGCTTGCCTCTCGATTCTTAGGGTTCGAACCCCGGTAGGATGAATTTAGGAAATTGTATTTTCTAATTTGTCTGAGTCTGGACTGGTGGGGGCCATACGACACGAACGAAGACGTACCGCTAAACAAAGAGATATGTGTACCATTACGATGCTGTGTAGAAACCACAAGGGGTATATTATCACTCACAGTCAAGCTGTAAACTGTCAGGAATAAAAAAAAATTGGCGCCAAAATGGCCATTCTATATGCATCAACTGAGGCTGGCAATCGTATCTATTTTAGCAAGTAAGCGCGTTGGGGGCGTGTCTTTATAATTTATGTTACATTATTATTCTTTACCATATTTTCGTCCTTTTCTAATAAATATATATATAACCTTTCTCTTTGTGTTTATACTAGCTGTACCCACGACTTCTTCTGCATGAAATTAGGTGTGGAATATCCTAAAATTACTTTTGATTGATTCCATTATATCAAAAAACTCAATTCTGACCAAGTTTTACATACCATTAAAGATATAATTTGTAAATGTGAAGTTTTGATTTTTTTTTAAATGAAAATTTTAATTTTTTTAAATTAACTCCAACCCTCCTTGGGGTGGAATTTCGTAAAATCCGTTCTTAGCTGACCTGTACTCGGCAAAAATAATATTCCTACCAAATTTCAAATCTCTACGCCTCATGGTTCCAGAGATATCATGATGAATCAATAGTCAGCTATATATAATATACTAGCTGAACCTGCGACTTCATCGGCCCGGAATTATTTTTTGGGTAGCGTTTTCATCACTTTAGGAAAAAGCAATATTCCTACCAAGTTTCAAGTCCCTAACTTATAATTCCAGAGATATCGTAATAGTTAACACCCTCGCAACCCCCCTTGGGGGTAGAATTTCGTTAAATCTGTTCTTAGCTTACCTCGACTTGGCAAAAGACATATTTTTGCCAAATTTCAAGTCCCTACGCCTTATGGTTCCTGAAACAACGAGATGAGTCAATAGATACCTGGATATCGCTTATATATAGATAGATAATACAACAAGTCCAATAACAAATTTTCCGACATAAATCTAAACTAATAGTATAAAGAGAAGACAATTATATGTAAGTAAAAACATACAGTTTGTAACGTTTTTACACAAAAACTACTAGGCTGTTTTTTTTCACCACTAGGAAGCTACGTTTTCACTGAGCGATAGAGGCTATGTTACTTTCCCAAAAAAAATAATAGGGATTCCTAAGGAAAATGCATTAATGTAACCCAAGGTGTGAAACAAAAAAATTGTTATCGCGTGTGCTGCGTAAACTAATGATGATAGAACATTAAAATGTTCTACAATATTATAGAACGTATTAATATCTATAAAAAAATCCGTGATATCATAATATATCCAACTACTGTAGTAATACCAATATAACTACTTTATTACATTTTAAAAGTTAATAAAAGTGCCGATTATAATCAAACCATATTATTCACTCCTCTATATTATGTGATACCACAGTAAAGCCTGAATTGTAAATATATGACTAACAATATAAAAAAAAATAGCAAGAACGTTCATTCGTTCATCAAGAGAGTTTTAAAGGTATTTTTGCTCGATGACCATTGCACCACCAAAAAGAATGGTTTATTTAAAATTGCAAAAAATTGAAATAGTTATAGAATTAACTTAATAGTGATATGAAGTTTAAAATAAATATATCGGAAACGTACTATAATAAAACCAGAATAAATTAACTACAGAGAAATGTCTCAAAGGACCAGACCGGCTGTGCATGTAGCAGTGTTGGTGCCATACTTATGTATGGTAGTGAACGTTGGGTATGGCAGAAGAATCACGTAAGTAAAGTAATTGCGGTAGAGATGAGAGCGTTGAGAAGTATGAGAGGATTAAAACTGAGTGACAGAGTAAGAAATAGTTTGATAAGAGAACGTTGTGGTATAAAAGAAGATGTAGTGACTAAAATTAAGAAAGGTATGCTTAGATGGTTTTGGCACGTAGAGAGAATAAATAAAGACTGACGAAAAGGATTTATGAGTCAAGAGTGAACGGGAAAGTTGGAAGGGGAAGACCAACGAACGTTCCTGGACCAAATCGAGGACATTTTAAATAAGGGCCAGGTCCAGAGTACTCTAAACCGACGAAATTGTAAGAAAGGTTTAATGAGAAGGAAAGAATGATATGCAAGGATCGTGGCAAGTGGACGGACGTAGTCTCTGGGAATGATGCTATGTATGTATCTAATATGCTCTCCAGAGAAGAACTACATTTAAATGCTGTCTTGAAAGATGTGTGCTTAAAAATTGTCTGAAAAAATTACAGCAAAAGATCTCACTTTTCTACGACCACATGAAATCAAAATATCTTTATTCAAGTAGGCCTATTATAGCACTTTTGAATCGTTATTTCCACACACTAATTCTAATGTACGTCTGGTGATGATGGCATTAAAGAACGACTTAAAATCTAAAGTTACGAGCCTTGGCGACCTGATCTGAGAAGAGCCCTCAAGATTTTCTCCTTGTAGAAATAAATTCCTCCCACATACTCTAGATGAATGGCACTTATCAAAGACTCGGTTTGGTCGATCCTTTTCTCCGAGTACAAAATTGTGGAACCAACTACCATCAGCGATGTTCTCTCAAGACATCCACATGCAATTGTTTAAAAGAAAATTAAACTTCCCCCTTCTGGGCTGGCAACGCATCGGCAGTTTCCCTGTTGTTGCAGGTGTCCATGAGCGGCGGTGATCACTTATCAACAGGTGATCCGCCAGCTCATTATCCGTTCTAATTATAAAAAAAATCCTAAGTACGGTATGATGAAAAACTGGCATAATATAAAGCGAGGAAAATTTAAAGTTGTTACAAATGTATTATACGAATAAACACCTGAAAAAAGGTCCATTTAAACTTTGCGTTAACATTTTTTGTGCATTATTTTAATTACCCAACGAGTAAAGCTCATACGCATTTATCCGTTATACCAAGAAAACCGTTTACTTTTTTTACTGTCATTCTTATTATATATAGAACGTTGATCCCGTACAGAAAAATACTATGGAAATTCAAATTTTTTATCGATTCGCGAATTTAAAATGGTTAAACAAGTAAAAAAAATGTCTCTTTCTGAGAACTGTATTAATATTAAGTGTGGTCCACAATTTAAAAAAGTATGTTCTAAATTGAGTGGATGAATAAAAAGATATTTTATTAATTACCGGCTAACGTCGTACCGCCTCACAAATCAATAAATAAAGAACTGAATTATAAATGCCGAATGTTTGAACTATAGCAAAAATCTAAAAAGAAATAGAATTCGTCATCAAAAATGCTACCCTTACGCCCAGATTCAAGCCAAAGATCGTAAAATATTACAGTTGCTATTAGAAATTGTTGGTTGTCAATGTCAAATGTCAAAACAATGGAAAAAGTATTCTTTTAATTTTAATTTGATTTCTGAAAGATGGGACGTAAATCGAATGTTTGGCATTCAAAACCAAAAAGATTTAAAAAAATTTCACTTTTTAATTTCGCTTGATTTCTGAATGACTTGTACATTATGAAATATTTGACAGGGTAGTATTTGTTTTTAAGGGAAAGCGAAAATGTTGTTTTTACTAACATTTTTTTCAAATTGAACTCACTTTTTAAACGTTCCTTGGGCTTTCACATTCAAAACCAAAATTAGCCAAATCAGTCCAGCGGTTCTCGAGTTTTAGTGAGTCTAACAGCAATTGCAACATTTAATGATATTTCTAATTATCAGCTTTTGAATGTACAAAATATTGCTTCACCACTTTATCTTGCTTGCGATATACAGTTCATATAAATAAACAATAAATGAAAACCGCAATCATCAAAATCGGTTGAGTAGCTTCGGAATTCATCGTGGTTGGGGGAATTTTTATACATGTATTGGATATTATAAAAAATAAATAACGATCGTTGTTTTTTATTGTTGTATGTTATTTTAAAAATAATGCTCCAGGTGAGGCTCGAACTCACAACCCCGGCATCGCTCACGGCTACTGCCTTATAAGTACCGTGCGCTAACCAATTGCGCCACTGGAGCTCGGTGGGGACTATAGAAAAAAACCAATTATCCATTGATCCAGCCTTGCTATTCTATGCTCAGTTGGTTATGTATTATTTGTCGTTATCATAATGCAATTTATACGCTATTCAGTTATTATATTACAATAAATTTACGGCTTTTCCTGTCCTTTCAACAATAGATATAACAACATGTAGTGCCATATTTTAGACTGAAGAAACTTCCCGAATGACTTTTGGGTTTGCCTCCACATAGTTTTAAGAAATATATTAAAAACGTCTTATTACAAAAGGCATATTATAACGTTAAAGATTATTAAAGCGATAAAGATGTTTGGACTTGATTCCAGTTGCACATGAAAGCTAAACACATTGTAACCTACAAAAGAGTAACCGCTGAGTTTCTTGTCGGTTTCTTCTCAGCGGAATCAACATTCTTAACCGGTAGTACACTTGTTACCAACAAATAGACTAATAGCGGTTCAAAAGTGCTTTTTGAGCCTACTTGAATAAAGAAAATTTTGATTTTGATTTGATTTCTTCACTGCTCAGTATTGTACAGGAATCATAACAAATTTTAAGTGATAAAGCTCACTCGACTGCCTCATTGGCCTATCATCAGTTTGTTCAGCAAAAGACGTGAGGGCCTGGATTCCAGTCCCGGGTGGGACGAATTCAAAATTCATTATCGAGTTTTCCGTTAAGAAATTCTTAGTATTTGCCCGAAGTTGGAAAGTTGGGTACTCCACTCCCGTGCCTCGGAAAGCACGTTAAACCGCCGGGCCTTATAGTGCTTTCCAAAGCACGGGGATTCGGATTGCCGTCACATCGGACTAGAGAGCGAATGAATAGTGAATGGATATGGCCGCAGTGGATCAGCGTGTTGGGCCTATGCTCTTGAAGCCCAGTACTATGAGTGAGGAGGCCTGCGCCCAGCTGTGTGACGCTCATGAGCTGCTACTTACCTTAAAGCCCACATGCTGGTTTGTCCAGTTGCTAAGCTAGCTGGACAGGGGAAATACCATGTCGTCATAGAATACCAGCGTTTATTAGCAATATTATATTGCGTTTCGTTAAGTGAATAGGGGATTCGTAAACCATTTGAATTCAATGGGCTGTCAAAATGTTTTAGCCTTCTCATCAGGCAACGAATTATTAATTTTACTGGTTCTCCAAATGTCTGTGTATTTCTATTTTATAAGTAAATATTGCTAGCTTACCCGCACAACTCCGTCTACGTACACTTAAATGTGAGTGATCATTTTAAAAAGTTGCTTTACTCGTATTTATAGTTATATACATTTTGGCGGTTTGTGTAATTTTAGTAATTATATCTCCCATTTAACAACCGAGGTTATCGTTTTTTTTTTAAATAATATAGCTATTTAAATATGATGCTTGAAACACAATAATAACTAATTTGTCTTTCATAAACTGTCTTACAAAATTAAAATTTTATACTTGACGCATTATACGTAGGCATAAAGAGGAAATATCTTAGCTAAATTATTCATTATTACTCAAATAAATGTTATAACAATTAACTAATATAGACTTGGATAAAACTTCCTTATCACTTAGGTTTTCCTATTTTGAAACACTTGCTGCGAATAGAAAAGGAAAATCGATCGATTCCATTCTTATAAAAGTCAAAGAGTATATTTAGACTAATTGACAAATCAAATACCTTTACGTAAGTTCCATATACAAGTTCTTTTTATTCATTGCTAATAGGTTGGTGCTTGAATGTAGTCTCACCTGATCGTAAATGATAGTACAGACTCAGATGGAAGCCTACTAACCTGGTATGAGGTAGTTTATCTCATATAGTTTCGTCCTAGCATTGTACAAGAACGATATATTCCTTAGCGGCTGCTCTTTGCTGGTAGGGTGGTATGTTTCATAGGGTGAAGCCTTTCACCAGTCCAGACTCAGAAAAATCAGAAACTGCAATTTCTAAATATGCCCTTTCGGGAATTGCTACCAAATCTAGTACTTGAACCAGAAGTCCAATTATTTTTAACAGACTTCAAAAAAAGGAGGGTATTTTTTTAATGTTTGTCACTTCATAACTTGATTCTTGTTTTATATGAAAGTTCTGATGATGGCATCCACGAGAAAACCAAGAGGATAAGTCTTATATTTGCATTAAGCATTTGCTCGACGTATTCTTTCTTTATTGAAAAGGGTATACTTCAAGGGTTGTTTGATGATAGTTCGGTTAGGTTTTGATCATGGGATCCATGACAAAGTAACGGAACTCTTCAATTCTTAGGAGCAAATTAACGATACTCTGCAGAATCTTATATAAGATCTCCGGATATTTGAATCACCTAGCGTAATTTCGGTATAGTCAAGTGATTATAGTAGTTAAATATGATGATCAATGGAACTCCTCAACAGCTTACAGTAAGGGTGGGATTTTTGGCAGAATATATAACTGTCTGTAATCAAATAGNTATAAGGGATATTGTGTATAAAGCGGTGGTGACGGGGGGCGGGGGGGGGGGGACTTTTACTTGCTTTTGCGTATTAGTGTTGTGCCTTCTTTATGTCATTGTGATTACCATATAAAACACTGGTAGCAAAATAACAAATCTGTAACGTACGAGTATTAGGCTTTGAACCCGGGTGTGACGATGTCATTGTAAATTTAAATTTGCAAAGTTGTTTCATTTAAACGGGGCTGTCTCATATTTGTTAGTTTACTTCAGATTCACTAAAAATCAAAAAATAATTAAAAAATGTTAACAAAAAAAGAACCGCCTGGCTGACATCGACTCCAAATATAAGAATACGAAGAACTGTAAAAAAGAATACGCAATTATTTTTTACTTTTTAGAGCATATTAATATACTTGTAAGTTTGTTTTAAAGGGGGTTCTTTTTTGTTAAAATTTTTATTTGTATATATAAAATTTCACTGCCTCATTGGTCTAGTGCTTAGCATGTTCGACTACAGACAGCAGGTCCTGGGTTCGAGTCCCGGGTTGGGCCAGTTCGAAATCGATATTGAATTTTCTATAAGATTTTCTCAATATTTACTGTATAAGCCTATTAGTGACGTTTATGTTATGTTATATTGTTTCTTGTTTACCTCCTTCTGTATCCATAAATTTGTACATAGATGTTGTTGGCTTATCTAATAAATAAAATAAAAATATTTGCCCAAAGTTGGGAAGTTGGCGGTGTGATCTATCCCCGTGCCTCGGAGAGCACGTTAAGCCGTCGGTCCTGCGCCTGATCTCTCTCCGGTCGTGTCGGATTGCCGTCACGCCGGATTATGAGAGTGAAGAATAGAAAGTACACTTGTGTACTATGTCTGTCTGTGCTCTAAAAGCCCTCTCTCATGTAGTATATGAGTGAGGAGGCCTGTGCCCAGCAGTGGGACGTTAATGCGCTGCTACTTACCTCTTATATAAAATTTCATTAATGCAAAAGTTGTTAAAAGAGTAACTACCTCCGTAGAATTAAACTTTCGAAATGACGGTAGATTCATTACCAATGGGTTATCAGTTTGAGGCAGTTAACGTATTTCCTATATTACTTGTGTTTGCAAGGCTAATTAGTCATTGATTTTTTAATAATGTTGTATAAGTTTACATATGTTATCATAAAATATGTGTTTCCAAGAATGATTATTATGTATATTATAACAATACCCACGAAATTACACAATGTTATGTTACTGATTGAATGTGACTGTACATCAGTACAGTAGGATAAATACCTTGTAAACTTGAGAATTTTCGTTACTTTAATTAAACATAATTATGAGAAAAGTGTTCAAGAAATGATACGAGGTTGGAAGGAAAGACTGCGGCAATAAAAAGAAGGAAACACTTTTGTGTCATTGTTCCCAGATTCGCTCCCAGGCTATACAATAATTCATTATAAAACAAGTTATGCAAAAAAAAAATTAAGTTAATTCTTAATCTATACTTATTATGAACTTATTAACCTCAATACATAAAAAGAAATGTATAAACCTTTCACGTGAGCTTTTTATCTGTACAACTTTTCGCAAAATAAATTGAATTAATCTTTGAAAATATTAACGTTAAGTTTAATCTACTACAAGTTTAAAAATGTACTTGAATGTACGTATTTTATTTATTGGGTACTTTAGTAGTTTTATTTATATAACAAGACTAGTGGCCCGTCCCGGCTTCGCAAGGGTAGACGTAAATAGGTACAGATATTTAAGTTATAAACATGATAATTAAAACGACCATGAATTTACAAATATTATGAAAAAGTGTGATTCCTAATACTAAAACTAAGTAGCTCTGAAAATAACTTTTTAAGTGAAGCATAAAAATGTGTTAAAAAAACTCAAAATATTCAGTGTTGCTTGCGTCCACTGCGTAAGGTAACCTAGTTCATAATGGTGCACCCCCTTCTCCCACACTGCCCCTCTCTCGTCGAGTTAGTTACTCAATGCGCTGCGTGGCGGCCGCCGCCGGCATGTATTTTTATTTTAATTTCATGATATCTTTTGAATGTAATATCCGACTTTAATAATTCAAAAAGTAATCATCAGGTATTGAGACAGTCTTGAATATTAAATTATGATCGGTCTAATTTTGATCGGCATTTCTATCAATTTGCTAAATGCAAAAAAGTAGTTATGGTGACGTAACTACAATAGTTAGACATATGATCTCGCGAAGTTTTTTGTAGATATTGATATATTCTATAATATTGTCGAACATTTTTTTCTCCTATCATTAATACTCTTCACAGCGTATGCGATGAAAGACATTTTATGGCTAATTTTTTTACACCTTCAATTGGTTTTAATAGGAATTACTAAAGATTTCTATAGTAATCTAGTACTAAATATAGCCTATGTTACTCAGTGATAAGGTAGCTTTGTAATGAAAAAAGAATTATTAAAATCGGTCCAGTACTTTTTGAGTTTATTCGTTACATACAAAAATACAAATCTTTCCTCTTTATGATATTAGTTTATATATAATGACTTTTGCTGTGTTTTCTAATTAAATTAACGAGTTCCATCTGCAGGGAATAGCTATAGTAATAAATATAAATATCCTCTTATAATGAGATTAGCCTTCCAAGATTCGACACCTTAAACTACAAGGCTATCACGATTTATTACCTTAATACGATATTACATAGAGGTACCTTGTTTCTATGTATGTTTATGCCATTACCCATCAGTTTCGATACTCACTTTTTTTAAACACAAAGGTTGCCTGGAAGAAATCGCTATTTAGCGATAAGAGAGCCTTTTGTACGTTATATATGTTAACTTGTTATTTCTTGATGTGCAATAAATATACAAACAAATACGGAAATAAATAAACCAGGATATAATGCTATCAGATGATATTGATAAAAGCAAATAGGATGTTTATTCTACAAGTGTCGGGGATGTCATGATGGACTTTGATTACAAAATAAGGTCTGTGGATTACTCTTGAACAGTGTTTTACAAACAGTTTGTCATTGACCCATGATCTATTATGACTTGGACGTGATGGTCTTAGTGGTGAGTTTCACAGATTCTCGTTCAGAGAAGTCATGAATTCAAATTCTGGCCAGGTGAAATAAAAACCTACATAGCCCAACAGTAATTTTGGGATATTTAAAACTTGCCAACAATAGAGCAGCAACACGATGGGTCTTTCATCTAAAAACTGTAGGATGTTTAAAGACTCAACTCAGTATAGTTTCTAATTAAAATGCATGTCTAAGTCGAAGTATATAATTGCAATGTCAGAATGTTATGTTAATAAATCTTTATGAATTTTGGCACGATATCTATACAAAATGTTTCTTTGTCCGTCTACTTATACTGACTTATCTGTCGAAGACCTAGACCCAAGATAAATGCCTCGTTTAATACTCTTGTAGACATATCACCAACATTAATATCAATATGATACATATCAGATCACGTGGTTTCAGCTGCGATTTCCATTAATAGATGACTAATCACGTGATCGTATTTGAGGTTATCAGTGCAACATTAATTAGTATGTAATGCATTAATAAAATACGAGACATTTTGATAAAAGTCAATACGTGTAGATATAATCTTGATAGCTAAATAAGTACAAACAAGATCTTCACGTGATTAATAAGTAATACTTGGTCCACTTAAAGTTGTAGTACTCAATTACACCTCTGATGATCAAAATAAGAAATATGATAAGAGAGAGATGTGATAAGAGAACTTTGTGGTATAAAAGAAGATGTAGTGACTTAAATTGAGAAAGGTATGCTTAGATGGATGGGCACGTAGATAGAATGAATGAAAAGAAACCGACAAAACGGATTTATGAGTCTAGAGCGTATGCGAAAGTGGGAATGCGAAGACCAACGTGAACGTTTCTGGACCAAATCCAAGACATTTTAAATAAGGGCCAGGTCAAGAGTACTCTTAACCTACGAACTTGTATGAAAGGTTTAATGAGAATGAAAGAAGCGAAGTAGATATGCAAGGATCGTGGCAAGTGGAAGGACGTGGTCTCTGCCCACCCCTATGGGAATGAGGCGTGATGGTATGTATGTATATGATCATAATCCTAGTTATTTCTCTATTTAGTAGTACTGTGTGCTTGAAGCCAGCTTTTCTTTTATTGGTGACAGGTTAGTGCTTAACTGTAATCTCACCAGACGCTAACTGGTTATACTACTACCTAACTCTTATAGTTTCTACACAGCATTGTAGCGAAATGCAGATTATTTGTGCGGCTGCGCGTTTCTGCTGGTGGGGTGATAACTAGCCACAACCGAGGCCGCCCAAGAGACCAGACTTAGACTATTAAGACAATAAGGCTGGTTGGGGTTATTATAAAAGTTCGTAGATATAATTGTAGTTGTGCAATTTTTTTAATGGAAATTATACGTTCAGTTGCCTATTAATTTTATTAAATTGAACACAAAAAAAATTAAGCCATACCATTTAAGCCTGATATGTAAACATAAATTTTCTGCATATTTACGGTCTCACTGATGCAATTGTACGGGTACATGCTTCGATAGTATGCGTCCGGAGTTTGTTTCTCTCTTTAGCACAGAAAAATCTTATTCTGAACGAAAAATAAGCACATATTGGTTAAAAGTTCTTTAAAATATATGTGCCGATTTCATAAACATACTTGAGTTAATTAATAATCCTTGAATGCAATTAAAAGTTATATTTTAATGTTTGTTCTAGATGATACTCATAACTTGTGTTTAAGGTGTTCCTGTTCTCACATCAAATCCCTTCCTCATACAAAGAAATATATTGTATCAAAATACGAGACACATAAAACTTGACGGTAAAATTTTGTGATACCGTAATTGTTTATTACGGTTATTAAAATTTCAATACACATTGTTGTGCATGTATATTACACACAGTTATACTTAGTGTTTAGTAGAAGCATAGAATTATCCCGTTTCAAAATCAAAACATTCTTTATACGAGTAGGCTCAAAAAAACTTTTGAATCATGTCGATTCAAAAGTGCTTTTGAGCCTACTCTTTAAAGTTTGTAACAAATCTACCACCGGTTCGGAAAGTTGATTCCGCTGAAAAGAAACCGGCAAGAAACTCAACGGTTACTCCTTTAAATCAAGTTTTTTAGGTTACAATGTGCTTAGCTTTCATATGCTATTGATCCAAACGTCTTTATCGCTTAAATAATGTTGAATATGCCTTTTATGAAAGGATGTTTTTAACATATTTCTTAAAATTATGTTTAGGCAAATCCTTTTAACAATGCGTATGCTCAAACCGATAACATGAATGACAACATGATTTTTGAACTTTCTCTCTAAAATGTGGTATTACAAGTTTGTTTTTATTTCTTATATTAATAATCTGTGTTTTGACGGTGTAACATAGTGCTTGAGACGATGTTTTCATTAAAAGAAAACGAACCTAATAAACCTTTCGAAATATGATGATGTGGTTGAGCGAAACGGTAAACATAGATTTTTTTCTATATTTTACATATTTAAAGGTAATACTTTTAAAGTAATCTGTTGGTAAATGGTGATTCATTCCTAGATGAAAATGCACTCACCTGGAAATATCCTTTACCTCAAAAACGCTTCTACATGTTCACATTAATCGCAAATACAAATTCTTTAAAACTATAACAAATACTTGCTGCTCATATGATAACACTGTAGAAGAACTGGGTACGTATTATATATAATGGCACCTATGGCATAACGCCACATTCAAATTCCACAAAAAAATCAAAATCAAGAATTCTTTACTCAAATAGGCCATTACGGCACTTTTGAATCATCAAATTTAGTCTTTTCCTTTAGCCTTTTTTTATGCCAAAGAATAACTTAGAATTTAAAGTTACGTGGATTCCTTCGCGCTGTTCTCAGTCCACAACAAACTCAGACGGATGTGCTTTTTCTCTCATCATTATTACAGTATATATTTTTTATTTATTATTTTTCGATTAGAGCAAATCTTTCACTCCCACACCTTTTTGTCCTCCTAAAAGATAGGAACTTATTAAGTGACATCTTTGTAACTTCTGGTAGTTTATTATAGCAACGTATACAGTTACCCTTGAATGTATTGTTAATTTTAACCTACTAGAATTTATAGCAATTTTATTTTTATTTCTTAAGTTATATGTGCATTACCTTTTCTTCGTAAAACAGTCAATATTTTTATGGACGTACAACAAGTTATCCAATAAGTAAGCAGTTAACTGTCGTTATTTTAACTTCTCTGAATTTGGTTCAACGGTCTTGTACCCATATTGAAAATCACACGAACGGCCCTTTTCTGCAGATTAAATATTGCATCTATTTCAGCAGCATTACTCCAAACTAAAATACCATGAAATATAACGCAGTGAATGCTGTGCAGGATTTGTCTAAAATAGTTCTTAACATTTTGGTAGCATAGAGAAACTTACTCGAGTTTGTGGATAAAATTGACATTCATGTAATGTCAGAAAATAAAGAGTCAACGTATATAGTGTCGCGTTGTTTACGCCGGCTGTGACCCTGGACCACGGCCCATAAAGGTCCAGGTCGAATCGGTCGCGAGACGGCGAGAGGAGAAAGTTAAGGGGGAGACTCCACATCGGTCGACAGATATGTATGATTTGTACACCTACCTGGTCTCCCAGCGCCGATCTCCTCGACGGCAACGAGCCCTGGCAGATGAATGATCACGTGAGATGTGTATTTGTATGTGTGTGTTTGTAGAATGTGTCTGTAACCTGCCAAGGCCTCCAAAGCTGCTGTAAGCGACGCCGGTTCTCTGTTCTACTCCAAAATCCACACAGGGAAGTCCAACTGCGGCTTCTGCGTGGGCGTAAGTAACCTAGCCGCGCTATGACCCGCCACCTTTCACTAGAGGGCTACGATATGGGCCTACAAAACGCGACGAACTACTTCATTAGCCCCACAAAACCAATTAACGCGTGGAATTACGGCACTTACCTGACAAAACCATACAAATTCACGAAGCTGGCTCATTTTGCGCCCGTCACCATACGCCTCGAGTTGACAACTATCTCTGTACTACAGACTACAGATAATCTATAGACTATATTGCTCTATGCTCATAGAGCAGCGCGGAGGCGCCCTCTCGTGTCGTATACGCATGCCTCCCGATAGCCAGTGCATTAGTACGTCGGGAAGCTTGCAGATGGCGCGAGTACGCTCCTTCCGAGGTACCAATGGTTGACGCCATATTGCGCGAATACGCGTATTTATATAGTATGCCATAATATATATAGAGAGAGAGAAAACCACTTTATTGTACACCACAAACGATACGGGATATACATTAACTTAAGTATAGGGTACAAAAAGGTAGCTCAATTGCTTAGTAGCAATTTCTGTCAGACAACTTTAGTGTTATAGAATTTTTGTTACGAAATACGGTAGGTGGTGTAGAAGAGTGTATCATACCAACACTCATACAACTATGAATATACAGATATACGTATAAACAGATACATATAAATATTTGACGGCATCTCTGGCTCCGGTAGGGTGAATTTAGAAAGGTAGATGTTCCCCGCGTGTCCACTTAGCAGCTCCCGCGTCTCTCCCACCTACAGCTATATATGTAGGTATTTCGGCTGACACTGACCTAATATAAGAATACGAAGAACACTATAAAAGAATACGCAATTATTTCTTACTTTTTAGAGCATATTAATATATTTGTAGGTTTGTTTTGAAGGCGGTTCTTTTTTTGGTAATTTTTTTTATTTTTAGTGAATCTGAAGTAGACGTCCTGCAATGCAGCAACAAACGTAAGCTCATTGCTATTTGATTACAGACACTTATATTTTCTGCCTTAAACCGCACCCTTACTGTAAGCCGTTGAGGAGATCCATTGATCTTCATATTTTACTACGACTAGCACTTATAGAAGATTCTGTCGAGTATCGTTCATTTGCTCCTAAGAATTGAAGAGTTCTGTCACTTTGTAATGGAATCCGTCATCAGAACCTATCCAAACTAACACAAAACAACCCTTGAAGTATATTCCAATAAAAAAAGAATCCTCGAAATCGGTTGGCGTGATCTTGAGTTATTCGTCCATTTGTCGCACACATGCTTAATGCAAATTTAACACTTATCCGGTTTTCTCATGGATGCCATCATCAGAACTGGATTTTAATTGGAAAAATGGGACCCTATGACGAGCACCACCTTTCATTTAAAAAAAAATCATCAAGATAGGTCCACCCAGTCGGGAGTTATGAGGTAACAAACATAAAAAAACAGACGAATTGATAACCTTCTCCTATTTTTGGAGGTTAAAAAGAAAAACATTAAAAGTAGTCAAGGGCTGTTGGACTGCCCGTGACATCTTTGCCTATCTTACCGAGCTACTAACATCATCGTGACCACTAGCCATGTAACTGGGTCAAGAGGCAATCCAAACTAAGCTAGATACCTCGCCACGTCAAGTTAATGATGTACTCGTATATCAAAATTTTAAGCATATCCTTATTAAAAATCCCAAGGTCTTCGATCAGGATTTGATCATACCGCTTAAGTTTCCTAGTTGACAGAAGTTCGCAATATAACTAGAAACGTTTTTAACTATTTCCAGAAAATAATAACAGACGCCTAATTACGCTTTCTAATATGAGGGTGGTCCGATAAGTAGCCTTACCGCCAAATCGCACTATAATCGCAAGACCAATTTGTTATTACGTAGTACATTCTTGTAAATGACTTACTTGACTTAATATCCTATATCCCCTAGGTGGGGCAGTGGGTGTCCACAGTAATTTTCCATCGCAAACGATTTCGAGCATCACGCTTCACCTCGCTCCACGTCATTCCAATGTTCCCCGCTTCTGCCAGTACGGATCGGCGCCAAGTCTGTCGGGGCCGGCCGCGCTTCCTTCTACCTTGAGGATTCCATTCCAAAGCTTGTTTGGGGATATGATTGGAATCCCGACGTAGCGTATGGCCGATCCATCTCCACTTTCGCTGTTTGATCTGGTGTTCGATCAAAGTCTCATGGCATTACTCTAAAAATGAAAAGGTAATACCACCTCTTGATTTATTTCATTTATATTTAAATCATCGATGTAAGCTTCAGATACATTTTGTATACTTATAGTGGATGACACTTGATGTTAAAACAGTATTTTCACAAATTAATTAATTTATATTGCGAAAAAATATACACCACCTGTTTGATGAAAGCTCACGTAAAACGTTTAAAATGTATTTTCTATGTTAGTTTAAGATGTTTTGGACGTTAGAATCAATTTATTTTTATATTACTTGTTAAAAGTGTGATATATAGGTGTCACTAGAAACAAAATGCAAGTTATGATTCGGCTAAAAACCTTATACGCGATTAATTTGTTTCTAGATGAAACACTTGACTTTATTATTAATAAGATATCGATCCAGACTTGTTGTTGAACTCATGACCGTTGAATCACAAATATTTTCAACATTATTAACCAATTAATCAGCTATTATTTCAATTCAGATAATGTAATGTCATTTTTTATCAAGGTCAGTTTGTTGCGTTTACATATATAATTGCATAATTTTGTGCATATTGCGAGAGACTGATTGCGTAAAATATTTATTGTGCACTTCGTTCCCCCTCAGAATTAATAAATAAAAATGCTGAATAATAATTGCAGAATTTTTCAACTATAGATAAAAATGCGGTCATAAGTTTTACGCCCAGATTCCCGCCAAAATCCGTAATTCATTATAGTTGCGATCAGAAATTGTTGGAAGTCAATGTCAAGCGTCAAACAAAAGTATTCTTTTAAATTTAATTTGATTTCTAAAAGACTGGACGAACATCAAACGTTTCACAATCAATAAATAAATAAATGATTTATTTATTTACTTAATAATTCAAATAAATAAAAATAACGCTTTTTAATTTAAATTCATTTCTGAAAGATATAAATTTAATTGATAAACGACGTGAAGACCATCACACGTTTGAGGGGAAGGAATAGTTTCTTAGTATAAGCGAAATGGTTGTTTTTCCAAGCGTTTTTTTTTTCTTCATATTTACTCACCTTTTGAACATTCCCTGGACTAAAACAAATAATTCAATTCCTAAATGAGGCAACACATACTATCCGTTCTCGATTTCTAGCGAGACTAACGAACAGCAATTCATTTATATATATTGGTATATATAGATAAGAAGTAATAATTGGGACTTCCTTAAACGACACTATTGTATTTTTCAATTCTGTATTCTCTATTCACAATAACGTAATCTATAAAGCCAAGCCGTTTCGGAGGAGTTGAATCACACACATGCCCAATTGATCGATTAAAAAACAGGTTAGATTTGCAATTTTTAAAATAATAGTGTGGCACCTTATACAGTTTATTTCGATGGGACTTGTGAACAAGGATTAAAATGTTACCGTGGACTTGTGGATAAAGAACTGCTTTATTCATATGCCCAAAAAGTTACGGTACATATTTATGTTCTCGTAAATATAACATAGTAAAACTTATCGAAAAATATTTATATTTTTAGTTGAATAAAATCTAACACGAATACTCAATGATATATGTTATAATAACACATCAAGCAGTAACCTTTGTTACATTTTTTTTTACATGATGTAGTTACTTTGGAAACAGAAATAGATGCCAGCCACCTTTTTTACCCTGCGAAATGAATGTATCTGTGAACTTTGTAGTTAGTCTATGATTAAATCAGTCAATGATTAGTCCAATCTCAAGCTTCAGCGCGGTAGGGGGAGGGGGGAAAGACGCTACAATGGCGTGTTATGAGATGACATAAGTAACAATTTAATATATGTAAAAATTGAGTGAAATACACGAAAGACAGACAACTCTATATCCGAACAAAAGTACATTACAATATCTACCCTGTGAAATAAACTCATGGTATATGCTATTCGTGGGTAGTTTAATAATTTAATTTGCATTTTCAAACTGAACACTCCAGTGACTCCAGTTAGAGTCGTAACAACATTTTCAATTAGCCGACGGATAATTATTATTTTTCCCTTAACGATAAACATTTTTCTATTAGTTGTAAATCTTATCTCCAAATAATATTAAAAGCGTAAATAAAAATTGTAACAAAAAAAGAACCGCCTTCAAAACCAACTATTCTAAATATATTAACATGCTCTAAAAAGTAAAATTTAATAGCGTATTCATATATTCGGAGTCTGCGTCGGCGAAGATAGGTGTGTCCCGCGTGTCCACTTGGCAGCTCCGGCGCCGCTTCCACGTATAGCTTGTATATATAAGTGACACCGACTCCAAACATAAGAATACGAAGAAGTCTAAAAAAGAATACGCAATTATTTTTTACTTTTTAGAGCATGTTAATATATTTGTAAGAGTTTGTTTTAAAGGCGGTTCTTTTTTTGTTAAAATTATTATTTATTTTTTGATGCGGTAGAGATGAGAGCGTTGTGAAGCATGAGTGGATTAAAACTGAGTGACAGAGTAAGAAATAGTGTGATAAGAGAGCGTTGTGGTATAAAAGAAGACGTAGTGACTAAAATTGAGAAAGGTCTGCTTAGATGGTTTGGACATGTGGAGAGAATGAATGAAAGGAGACTGACAAAAAGGATTTATGAGTCAAGACTGAATGCGAAAGTTGGAAGGGGAATACCAGGGCGAACGTTCCTGGACCAAATCCAGGACATTTTAAATAAGGGCCAGGTCAAGAGTACTTTAAACCGACGAACTTGAATGAAAGGTTTAATGAGAATGATGAAAGAAGCGAGAGAGGAGATATGCAAAGATCGTGGCAAGTGGAAGGACGTTGTCTCTGCCTACCCCTATGGGAATGAGGCGTGATGCTATGTATGTATGTATGTATTTTTTGATTTTTAGTGAATCTAGGTTGGAATTTTTTTTATATTCGGACTGTGAGCGTGTTAAAGTACTTTTTTATTCTTGTGACATAACATATCTCGTATTTTTTAATTAGTCCCCTAAAGTTTCTAACATAAGGCAGTTCATAGCGCTGCCGAATTTTCTTGGGTCAACCACGTCTACTTCCATCCTTGAGGGATCCAATCTAAGGCCTATTTGGAAATATGTATATAACCTAGTACCATTTAAGTGTCTGCTTTATTTGGGTCCATATGCCGTATATTCCCAACTAAATGCCGGTATTCCTGACCTTGCCCAAGTTACGTGATCACACACTATCGCCGCATGAGTGCAACGTGCCGGGGTCAAAGTCGCGGACGGCGGGTAAAACGTATCTCCCGGATGCTTTGATATCAATGTTCGACGAAATTGTTATATTCCATCCCAATATCCTGCTTGATAAATGGGGACATCGATACTTATTTAATGGGATGATAAAAGAAGATCCGGGAGTGTTTGACGCTAGGCATACTTATCTGTATATGAAAAAGTGATATGTCAGAATGTAATGTTTATATTATAAACACCTTTATGGCAAATGAATATGAATCTTCACAAGGACCGGGTAAATTGGCCAATACAGTGCCGTTGAAGCTTCATTCAAGGGGCGTCAAAAAAATATTGGGAATAATATAATTTATCTGGATATATATGGATTTTTGAAGTGAAACTTCTTTTGGCGCATGAGGGTAAAATTTTTACGGATGAAACGCGTGATTCGAAGCGAGCGTCACGAAGATGTCAAGCTTGGCCACTTGACATTTAATAATTCAATATACTATTTTTCATAACATAAAAATATTTCATATTATATGTATTTATATTAGTCAATGTTTTAATAACACGAATATCATTTCAAATAGTTGAATGGTATAGAAGCGTAAAATTCATCTTTATTTTAAGAGATCATGAAGTCTTATATAATCTAATTTAATATATTATCGTAATACCTGTTCCCTGTGTTCATCTGCGATATTCTTGACTCTGTGAGAATATGGAAAAATCTGTACACGAATTTAATTTATTAGTGACATAATTGCCCTCTTAATATGCCATGCCTCTGGTTTACATATCGGTGAATGGTTTCGAAGTCTATAATGGAGATCCATTATAGACTTTGAAACCATTATAGTAGAAACAATTTTTGAATATACATAGATTTAAAGGTAAGTAGCAGACCATTAAAGTCCCACTTAAAACCATAAAACCCTCACTCATATCAGAGAGGCATAAAGAAATAAATAAATAATCATTTCTTTCACACCATTTCATCCCTACATAGTTAGTGTGTTAGTAACTATTTTTCCTAAGTTAGTGTTTTTAGTTTACATAATTATAATCTATATTGTAATATTATAAAAGCCCAATTGCCACTTCGACACAATGGGCTATTATAGGGCAGTCAGGCCGGGCAGGAAATACCTTTAGTATGCCGTTGTCGCTAGTGCGTAGTCACTGTAAGAGGGAGGTCGCTTTTTTGCGCGCTATGGCAAAAATGTCGTTCCTGTGGGCGTCTGCGAACATTTTTGACGCACTACAGCACCACGGCCGCCTCAGCAGCATCCTAAAGGCATTGTTATATTGAATACGTAGGGAGTTATAGGCTTGGCGCATGTATGTCACCCAGAGGCTACCAGTATAAAAGGACTGACAGAACGCTTTAAATAAAGTTACTTTTAAGTCTGCCGTACACCAGGCGAACCTGCGGGCAAGTATATTGCCCCTCACCGCCAACGCCCTGCGTTCACGCTCAATATCCTTGTTATCTCTTAGGTCGCTCGTGATAATATGACCGAGGTATTTGTATAGTACACAACTGTACTCTCTGCTCCTTCACTGTCATAATCCATCGTGACGGCCAACCGACACGACCGGAGAGAGATCAGGCGCAAGACCGACGGCTTAACGTGCTCTCCGAGGCACGGTGGTGAAACACACTGCGAAATTTTTCCCAACTTCGGGCAAATATTGAGAAAATCTTAATATAAAACTCAATATCGATATCAAATTGGCGCGACCCAGGACGTCATGTCTGTAGTCGAACATGCTAACCACTAGACCAATAAAGCAGTACATAGTTTACGTTGTTATAAATACAGATTTATGTAAGCTTAATTTTTTATTTGTTACAGTTGAATATGTGGATACCGAATATAGCCTTTGGTTAACATGGTTTCTGACGCCTGTAATTGTGACTTTCCTTCTGCCGGCTGTCATCATAGTATTGATCTACGCTAGTAGTATCATATTCCACCTTTACAGACTATACAGGTAAGCTATTTGCAAATGCCTTTAATTTTATTTTAATGGAATAAACATTAAACAAAAATAAAAAAAACATACCACTGCTTTGGATGAATCATAACACATTTCACCATCCAGAATGGTTTACGTTTTCCTTGTCAAACGTTCATATTGTATTGTAAGGAGTTATGGATTTTTCCTGTGCCAGACTGGCACAATTTACTTCGCCAGTGTCACTTAGAAGTAGAAGATGCACGTATAAGATTTTTTTGGTAAACGGAACTTCTATTTATATATTTCTTTAATTTACGTGAAAAAAATAGGGGTACTAGCATTTTCTACATGTTAATCCATTACTTTAAACTACCCAAAACAAACATAATCACATGAATATATTATATAAAACACAACTAAATTACACACACACAAAACGAGACATTACAGTTTAATTTTATTAATTCTAATATATTTACAAAGAAAATTACAAACGTTCATATTTAAATCGTAAAAAATGACACTGTGGCACTATAAAATGTCATTATGGCATTGATTTAAACGAACCTGTACGATTGTCTTTTTCAGCAGCAGCAAACGTTGCTCTAAGGTCCGAGCCTTGCAGGAGGTGCCCTTAGAGCAACGTTTTCCCCGACGCAGCAGGGCCCTTCTACGGGCCCACCCCTCGGCAGAGCTTCTACGCTCGTCACCCCTCTCGGTTACGCTGTCAAAGCCAGTAGGGCTAACAGCAACTACACACTTCAAAAAAAAAAATGATTTAAACGTTTGGTTGACATTTCGGTTAACAAAGAAAATGTCGCTATTGTTTCAAGGAAGTTATTTATGATTTTAAATAAATTTCATAGACAATTTGCAAAATCAGAGGAATAGTAAAACTATGGAGATACTCGGTTTTCTCACAACAAAAAAGCATTAAGAATGTTGCCACATTACGTTATTGGAGGACGTGATAATACCCCAACTTAGAAAAACTGTCATTGGCTGACTACAGCTGAGCTCAAATTGAATTTAATTTTCATTAACGATTCATATATTTTAATATAAAGGGTCACATAAACATTGATATTGTCCATGATAGCTACAGAGAAGTAATTGCGAAAGTTGCCAATATTTCAGGTCTTTCCGTAGAGATCACGTCCTTCCACTTGCCACGATTCTTGCATGTCTCCTTCGCTTCTTTCATTGTCATTAAACCTTTCATACAAATTCGTGGGTTTAGAATACTCTTGACCTAGCCCTTGTTTAAAATGTCCTAGATTTGGTCCAGGAACGTTCGCCTAGGTCCTCCCTTCCAACCTATTCATTCATTCTCTCTATGTGTCCAAACCATCTAAGCATACCTTTCTTAATTTTAGTCACTACATCTTCTTTTATACCACAACGTTCTCTTATCACATCATTGGCATTATTTTTATTTTTACCATTCTATTCACATTTATCACGGAAATATATGAAAATTGAAGACAAAAAACTTTTTCATAATGAAAACGACTAGTTTACATAAACAGTAAAAGTAAAAAGACTTACAACAAATTGGCCATTAAATTAAAGCTGCTGCGCATAAACAATATAATTTTTGTCGCGAAACCATAATCAATATGTATATTATGTAACGAGATGTTGTTAATAGATTATATGTATAATTTATGCATCCATAGACAACAACATTACCGGCTACCAGTGATAAGGCGCAAATAAAAAACATTATCTTTCATATATGACCAATTACTCTGATCATGTTTCTGATGCATGGATGATCTTAATAATTAAAAAAATTATCATTATATACGACTTTAATTAAAATATGTAAAAAAGACGATAAATTACTTTGATCCTCAATTAATCACTGTAGACATAACAAGCTTCGAGGCAACAGGTCATACAATAAGACATCCGTGATCCGTTGCCTAGAATGTTTGTTTTTATTTATAGAAAACTTAATTTTACTGAATTATCTCGCTGGTTTAATAAACAATTTGGCCAGCTACAGATTATGTGGTTTCGAATCCTAAAAGTCTCGTATGAGTGAGGCTTGTGGCCAGCATTGAGACGTTAATGGGCTACTACTCATCTAACCCTTTATGAATTTCACATTTCGTCGTTTTAGTTAACCACAGGTCTTTGCACTCATAAATTTTTGAAGGTATTTCCAAAAATTCAGTACTTTACAAAATCTTTAATACATTTAATAATAGTAATTGTTTTTTTTAAAGTATTTGATTGTAATGACAAGTGAAATTCGATATAGGAATTGGCGTAAGAAATATGATGTCATTGTAAGGGTTAATATTTGGTTGACTCATCAGCTTGCTCATCCTCAGATATCGTGTCCTCTTATGATCTTTAATATTGGAGTATATTTTCGGGAAATTCCCAAAATACTGAGTGTATTTTGCGTAATCTGTGACGTTTTCAGTCCCTTGCACGAGAAATTTTAGAGGTTTAAACCTCAATTTAGCTTTAGTACCAGATTGGATGGAAAAACATTGACCGCATCTGTGTCTTATGTAATAATTAATCATTGGTTAATTTTTTTCTGAGATGAGCTACTGTACTTTGTATGAATGACAAGGACCTATAAAGTATTAATTGTAGTAGATTTAGAAAAAGATAATGCATTTAATGGCGCATCATAGTTAGGAAAGGAAAAGGCTAAGCCGTTGAGGATGTCTGCCCTTGAGAGGACATTATTAAGCTCGTTCAATGTAAAAGGGTTGAAATACAAAATATCATTACGTAGTCTACAGCAGATATATGCCATTGTTTCAGGTTACGAATAGTAGATGGAGTTCACAGCGATTGGAGACATGCGGCACGACTTGCTGTTTGCGCTCTATGGGATGCACACGGCTGGCTTTGGCATGGTAACTTGGAAGCCCAATATAATTAACTTAACAGACAAGAATTTATCATCAAGAACCATCGTAGTGAAATCAACGCAATGTGCGGTTTTTACCAACTTTTTGAGAGGATCGTAATAAACATTAAATTCCACTACATTATTGAGTAATTCAAATGTAATGTATGATCCTATGTAGTGAGATGACGTCTTTTTGCATTTGTTCTTTGATAGAAAATATACCATTTGAATAGACTTGACTGTAAAAACACCGCCAGCAAATACCTACACCGACTAAGCTACTATGAAACAGAAGACCTATTTACCCTACTAAAATGATAACTAGTAATACCGCCATTATCCCAAAATTTTGAATTATTTTATATATATATTTATATTATGTTAATAATCTTCTAAATACTATATTTATCTTAGCACACACGCACACACACACACACGCTCATACTCTAACAGAGTTCCAATAATATAACAGGAAGGGTTTGACCTCCAAGACACAGGTACTTCTAGTTTGGGGGTCAAGGGTAATATTAATAAACTATGTAATTTTTGGGACGAATAAAGATTATTAAAGAAAATCATTTTACCACGTAATTCACACGTTCTTTCTCTTTACAGTGGTATTTTCAGTAGTCAACATTGGTTTTTAAAGACTAAAAAGTGCGTGCGTACAAAGTACACATGAAAGAAGTGATACTTCTTTGGCAAACTAATTTTAAGTGTTGTTTATATTCATATAAATCTAAAACTTTAGATTTCCGATACTTAGTGGGAAGGGAGGCAAAAGGAAGATAGGAATTTAATTTTAGTTAGGAATTTAATTGTCATTAAAATATTAAAAGTGTCGAAAATTGATACAAATATAATATTGTAATCCCAAATGACGAATTGTTAATAAAAATGCCACGTGTTTTTTGTCAATATTAGAAGTTATTAGTTAAATATTGTTTTTGCATTTACATTTTAGAAAAGAGAATTTATGAAATATTTTTATTTTATATTTTGTGAAAAATAGTATTAATAGTAAATTATTATTTCTGTTATATGTAAACATTAAAACTACCTAAACTTCAAACGAATTCGCGTAAACATTTATAAATTTTAAGACCAAAAAAAATATATTTTATTATTTATTTATTTATTTTATTTTGAAACTTTATTGCACACATTTAATAAAGTCTATACACCTTATATAATATAAAGAAAACCAGATAATTAAGTAATAGTGTGCGCAAAGGCGGTCTTATCACTGAGAGCGACGTCTTCCAAACAACCTTTGGTGGGAGGAACAGAACATAGAAAGGGGAGGTGCAAATAACTTTCAAATAGAAAACTTGACTCAATTATATTCAGTTATAATTTTTGTATTTTTCGTCGACTCGATTTGCTGTTTAATAATTTTGGAGTTTATGTTTTATAACCTCAACACATGCGTGTTTCTGCACTTGACTGAGTATCTAGTTCTCAAACAATCTATCAATAATCGATTGAAGTCAATAGAAATTGATTTATATTTATTTAGCAATGTAAGATAACTGAAGTAGCTTATGCCAGATAAAAGTAATTTTTAGAACATGAACAGTCTGTTACATCATACCGATACATCGATATTTTTAATAAAACTATTAATATCGATATTGATATTTTCGTAAAATATTGATATGATATGTAATATGTGCAATACTTATATGCTGTCCGAAATACCATCTGGTGCAAGGGTCATGGGTGGCATGCAACTAACAGACAAGATATTTCTTTAAAAAACTATTTTTTTTGCAGGACCCCACAGTTTCAACGTTTCCACACCAATTAAAAACAATATTTGTTCCAGGCTATGACATACGAGGCCTAGAGAATATTCCAGATGGGCCTTTTCTGTTGATATACTATCACGGGGCTCTCCCCATCGACATGTACTACTTCATCGCCAGGATGTTGCTGTTCAAACGACGTCACATACACACGGTGGCGGATCGCTTTATGTTTAAAATACCCGGTAAATATTAAAAAAATATGAGGATACTCTATGATACTTTGCTTTAAACGTAACTTGTTATTAAATTTAAGATACATTCTTAAAAAGTACTTCACTTTAGGGTCTAATCGCGGCCTTATTTTTCCTTTAATAGTTCCTCTAAATCAGTTGTCGGCAACTTTTTTTAGAGCTAGGCCTCGAATGTTATAAGTACATTG
This sequence comes from Elymnias hypermnestra, assembly GCA_015832385.1. NCBI lineage: Eukaryota > Metazoa > Arthropoda > Insecta > Lepidoptera > Nymphalidae > Elymnias > Elymnias hypermnestra. Next base: position 1,049,948 of record JACTOM010000020.1, on the reverse strand, counting down.
GCTCGTGCCTCAAATGTTATGAACATGTTTGTGCGAGCCTCAAATGTTATGAGCATATTGGCGCATGCCTCAAATGTTATAAACATATTATAACATTATAATATGCTTATAATTAAATAAATTAAATTAAAGTATAATTAAAGTTTTATATAATTTTCATTTTGATTCAATTTTAATTGTAATTTCGATTATCATTTAAATTTAAAGTTTTATAATTATTAATTCTATTTTATGTTTAATTTAAACATAATTAGGCTTAGATTTTAAAATTACATGTTTAATTTATCTTTATTGACTGAAGTAAATAAATATTATTATTATTATTATTATATTAGCGCGGGCCTCGAATGTTATAAGTATATATGGTATGGTTGAAGGTTGGGTACCCTATGCGTAGATATTTAAGAATTAATATATGTAACATTTTATTGTGTGTTTTTAAATAAATAAATAAATATTGGCGCGTGCCTCAAATGTTATGAACATATTGTTGTGGGCAACAAATATTATGAGGGTATAAATGCTGTATTTTGCTTAGTTTTAACACGGCTTTCCTGGAGATATAGCTATTTGTATTGTGTCATTAGTCTTTCAAAGCGATATATAAAATTCGCAATTCAATTACAGGTTGGTCGACACTTTTGGAAGGTTTATGCGTGATCCCGGGCACAGTGCAAACTTGTGCTGGTGTTTTGAGGTCAGGCAATCCCCTGGCGATCTCACCCGGGGGAGTTTACGAGGCTCAGTTTGGCGACCACTATTACAGGCTAAATTGGAAGTCCAGAATTGGATTCGCTAAAGTTGCACTCGAAGCGAAAGTGGTAAGTGCATTGCACCGATTTATAGGATACTCAGAGATTACATTGTCTGTAACATACATAATTAACATTCTTTTATTTCTTCGTCTATTTCCCTAGGTTTTTGTTGAGTAGGACAGGATTTGAAAGTGATTTTTTAAGAGTAGCCCCTTCTTTACAAAGTTCCACTTCAAATGAAGCGAGGTGTATTGTAGGAACGTCTTGTTTTAGTTTTAATTTAAGTCATTTTTACAAATAATTGTAGATAGCAAAGAATAACGTTATTATATTATGTGTGCCTGTTAATATTAAAATAATTTTGATGATTTCGTTATTTCAAAATATGATTTCAATCGAAATTAAGGTTTCATATTATTTACAAATATTTTTTTGTAGTTTTAATCTTGCTATAACTATACTCGTCCGCCTCACGTCCCATACTCTATAGCAGCGGTCGGGAACCGGGGTAAATTATCCCAAATGAGGTAAAATGACATTTTGGGGGTAAAAATGAGACTTTTGTGAGTAAAAAATATATATGTCGGAGAAAGGCATCAAGCATGGGCATAGGGTTCTCTGCCGGCATCATCGTTAGTGTGGATCACATCCATAGTGTCGGTGTACCCACGAACGCCCACAGTATAAGCAATTAATAACGAGGTCGGCGGAGAACCCTACGCCCCTGTGCTTTATGCTTCTCCCTCTCTCTTATTCTCCGACATATATATATATAGTATTTGTAAGCCGAAAGTAGAAATGAGTTTTCATTCTTTCAGGACATAAAATTTGAAGTAGTACAAATTATAACTTTGAGGCACTGTTACATTTTGACGTTTACGTTAGCATTGTATAGTTATCTAAACTATGTTGTCTTTGAAAATTTTGAGATATAATACAATTTAGTATTTAAAAAAATCGTATGCGTTCTTGCTATGGACCTATTTTTCGGCCGTTTGGGTAATTCAGTAATACACAAATAATATATACATATTGTACATATATGTATTTCCAACCATTTACGAAACCATGTTTTTCTCTATGTGGCCTTGTTGTTAAATGCGGAAAAACTCAATACATCTCTAAAATGTCTTCCCACAGCCTGTCGTTCCAATGTTTACACAAAACCTCCGAGAAGCCTTCAGAACAGTGGGCTGGTTGCGTGGTATATGCTTAAAAATCTACGCAGCAACACGAGTACCGCTTGCACCAGTATACGGGGGATTCCCCGTAAAACTGGTAACACACCTTGGACCACCCATACCTTACGACCCAGCTTTTACACCGGAAATATTGCAAAAGAAGGTCAGTAATTAGTTTAGCAAGAAATTAAATTAAATATGCAATTATTGTATGCCTTTTCCGAGATTATGATATACTTGATTCAAAGTACAGGGGTTGTTATTTTAAATCACTTTATTTCAATCACATAAAGTGGTGCTAAGAGGGGGAAGGGATGGTCGATTGTGGCATTTGAACTAGACAGCAAAATTGATAACTTGATAGAAATGATTATAAATTAAATAGATTGATTCTAAATGCATTTTAAAATAACATTAACATATATCTTTTATTTAAAAATATAAAATAAATCTACTAATTTGATTTATTTTAAAATAATTTTAGCCAAATTATTGTATTGAGGTTATTTGTATAAAACATCAGTTACTGTTATAGCAATTTTTAGGGTTTTTGTTATTTTAAAATGCACTTTACTAAAAAGTATTAAGGTTCTATTTCATTAACAATAATTCGTATCATTGTGCATATATTTTTATAAAACATCAGTTAGTGTTATAGCTATTTTGATATTTTTTTTAAATTTTAAATTGTACTTATATTAAAAGAACTAAGATTCGATTTCATTTATATAATTCGTAACTATTTATGCATATTTTTATAAAACATCAGTTACTGTTATAGCTATTTTTATGGTTTTTGTTATTTTTAAATGTACTTTAAATCAACTTATTAAGGTTCTATTTAATTTACAATAAATGTATCGAAACTTGCTATATTTAGTGAAATCCAAGATTTGTTTTTGTCGTAATTTTTAAATTCATGACTTATTAAATTAATAGGTAACGAGTACAGTAACAATTCAAACTCCTAGATAATTAAATGCTTAAAAATAATTTCAGGTTGCATGTGCCATAGAGAGTTTAGTGGAGGAGCATCAGAGGGTACCCGGCAATATTCTGCTGGCCCTCATCGAAAGGGTCTACGAGATGCCCAAGAAAAGGGTGAAGAAGATCACCCACACCAACGGTACCTGCCACAACGGCATCAAAAAGACTGAAAAAATAGAAGAAGATAGTTTAAGTGACAAGAGTGAATGTGACAAAGCCAAAGTGTCTTAGTGCGGTGAAAGTGAACACAGTAAATAGACGTTAAGTGTTCGTGTACTGGAAAGTAATTTGTATATACTGTATCAGGTTCCTGCGTGATTTATATGTGAGTATAGTGTACAAATGAAGCATTTTTAAAACAAAACATACAAGGTCGTGCGCGCAACTTTGTTTCGCGATATTAAATGTAGATGGGTATAGCATGATACATATTGTCAGATTTACATTACTAAGACAAAAACAACACAAGACCACGAAATCCAGACTCGTGAGGAGACTGATCTTCCCTATATTTTTATACGCTGCTGAGACGTGGAAATTGCGAGAAGTGGAAAGACAGAAAATAGATGCTTTAGAAATGTGGTGTTGAAGACGAACGCTTGGGGTTTCGTGGACCGATTTTCGTACGAACGTCTCGATACTTCAAGAACTCGGCATCAAGCAGCGTCTATTTTCTGTAGTACAATCTCGCATTCAGAGTTTCTTTGGACACGTTTCTCGGCATGGCAATCAGTCCATCGAACGCCTTGTCATTCAGGGAAAGGTGGAAGGCAACAGACCGCGTGGGAGGTCACCTACTCGATGGACTGACCAGATCAAATCTACTCTGGGAAGTTCGTTGTACGAATGCAATAGGATGACCTCGAGCAGGGAGAAATGGCGAGCCGTCGTCATGCGCACATCATGTGCCCACTCCGTGACTTCATAACGATCACGACCGCTCTGCCATGAGCGTAACGGCTAAGAAGTCAGATTTACACAAGAAAAATCATAAAAATCGGTCTAGTCGTTTCTGATGAGGTCAATAACAAAACTGATAGGTTTTTAGATTAGCTGACCCACGCTATTTCTTCTATGTACACTTAAATGTGAAACTTAAAGTACGTCGCTATTTGATTCTTATATAACTTAGTTGACATCAGATCTCATACTTAATGATTTCCTTTTTTTAAAAAGATTGCATAAAAGTAGTGTGTACTTGACTGTACTCTTGTTAAATGGACAGAAAATATCGTGTACGTGATTGTACTTCTGCTAAAAGGACAGTTAATTTGGTGTATGTGACTGTACTCCTGCTAAAAGGGCAAGATATATTGTGTATGTGTCTGTACTCCCAACAAACAGACATATCTACTCAATTTGAAGAACTTAATAGAGAGATTTCTTTGTTGGTCAAAGAAATGATCACCTGAAAAGATTGTGTCAATGTCAAAAGATAAGATAATGCGATATCTTTATTCATTATGCAAAATGCTTATTCAGTTAACTTAATGAGTATTCTATTGTGTCAACAAACTGTTAATTTAATTATTCTGAGAATACAATTATGAGTTTTTTTTGTTATGTCCATTTTACATACATAACTTAATGATATAGTACAAAAACTGCATTGGTATTTTCAAGTAATATATAATAATACGTTATTCCCCGCCGTGTCACCCACGTGGCTCTCCATCCCTGAGCATAATGGGAACTTTAATTATTAGTCCACATCGCAAAATAAAACTCTAAATTAATAAAATCAACCCCATTTTCCATTATTTAATATCTGAATATTAAAGACACTAGGGTTTAGGCGGCTATGTAGTCGTCTTCAGTTAATAAGTACAATCATAATAAGTAATCCCGTGGATAAATTTGGATTTCAAGTTCTTAGTAGGAGTCTACATCGTGAAAGTCAAATGTATACCAAGTTTCAAATAAATCAGGCAAATGGTTTTAAAGATCTCTTGATGAGTTAAGTGGTTTTTTACTTGAGCTTGGGGAAACCCGTTCTTTATGTGTGTCTGCGTTGCAAAAGGAATATGTATGCAGAATTTAAAGTCAATCAGACAAATAGAGACTTCGTAATGAGCGAGTGATCATATTTCACTTATATATCATATATTACATAGATTATAAAAACTAAATGTTGTTAGTGACACGAAATTCCTTTTTTTAATAACTCTTAGTGGTTTAAAAAACTTATACTATGGAAAGATACCACAGCTAATTTAATTAAAATAATTTTGATTATGAAAAAAACATTAATTCTTAAATAATTATTTTATATTTAAGTCATCGTTAACTTTTAATTTTGACTCCATTTTGTCTATGGTTCGTTAAAATCAAAATGGTCGCGAGAAACGTTCAGAAATCGAATGAAATAAAAAATAATCAAAGATTTGTAGATCATATTATTTAAGATCAATATTTATTATTTGTAATTATACATAATATTCTACTATAAAATAATTTTGTATAATATATGTTTGATAATGAAATTTAAAAGATGCATAGAGTAGGGATAGAGCATCTGCATTTATTATTGAAACTGAGACGCTGATCTAAGAGATCTTAATGAACATTTATTATTAGTTATATTTAATATTAATAAACCATATCATGAGTTTTATTTATGAATATATTTATAGAATTATAGATGTACAAATACATACAGATAAAATATGCACTAAGGCCATATATATCTTTGCACATTATTTATGTTTTAAGAAATTGTGTAGAGAAGGATTTTGCAACAAGAAAAATTTGCAGGTATACTTTTCTGACAAATATTGTGAGTTATATATTTGAAATTGAAAAATAAATTGCTAAAAAGATTTTATGGCTATATGTAATTGGATGATTTTTAATATCTCACGTGTTTAATGTGATTTAGGTATGTTGTGCTCTGTTTTTTCTCTGCACATGCTCTTACTAAGATTTATGATTACTTATAAATATAACTCAGAAATTTTCGTAAAGATTAAAATAAATTATCGGAAATCAAAGGGTTTGCTAATATTACACAGATTATATGCAATTGAATTGAAAGGAACCAGTGTTGCCATAGGGAAAATATTTTATTTGGTAGAATTAAAAAGACAAGTGCATTTATTTATTTAGGAAAGAAAAATATCTTCATTGTATTATATATTTCATTTGAAACAGGTTCTCTGTCACCATATTTCAGAGCATTTAGACAATAATTTAAGTTTTATTTGTCCTAGACTTTATTAAGATTTAAGATTATTCTATAAGAATCTCTTCATATCTACATTGTAGAAATATGATTAGTTCTGTTACGTTCATATAAAATAAAATTTGTCTGTTAATTTTCTTATCATATTGTAATCGTGAACTGAAAAATACTGGTACAAAAATTTATCACATATGTATATGTATCATATGAAATACTTTGTACAGGGAATCTGTTAAGCTTCTATCAAAATAGAATGAATTTGTGGAGAAACACACAGCCATATGAAAATTCGGTGGTGTTCTTCTATGATGGTAGTAATTTTTTTTAAATAGTTAAGTATCTTGTTGACCGCCTGACTTATTAGACCATGTTTATATTGGCTTTAAGTTTGTAATATTTAACGTTGAGAAAATACTTTTAATAACTTTATTTTATAAAAATATTACAGTGATTTTGAATTAAACAATTTTTCTAAATTATAAATTTCAAATGCAAACTGAATTTACTCACACTAAATTTCTAAACGATATAATTAATATTATTATTTAATAAAAAAAAAATTTAGTTTAATATTATGCTCAAACAGTTTTTAGTTATATGCTAAGATGCAATGTCTGAAAAGAAATTCCTACAATTATATATAATTTAAAATATGTATGTATTGTAACCCATGAAAGTAACTTAACTACTTAACAGGTTATGTTTTTACTAACTCATGCCCAGAATATAATATTATAGGAAACATTACGTTTATGTTATTGTAATTATTTCATGTTACTTTCGGTATGATTTATTTAACATGATTCAATGTTTCTATAAAGTTTTACAATATAAGAATGGAAAGTCCTTTCCACTCTGTCTGATGTATGTTCATAATAAATATATTCCATTTCGTATCTCAGTGACATCGATTAATGTTAAACACTAAATGGTATCTAAATAAAAATGTATTTTATAAATTATTTACAAAAACCAACATTAAGAACGACAGATAATAAATATGATATTATCTGTGTATATGGACGTGTCCTCATATTAACAGATTAAATATTTTTGTCTATTAATAATATAATATTTGAAGATGTCACCAACACAGAATATATAAAAGTCACTAACTAAATTGTATTAAAATAATACTTTCTTTATTAATGCTTCAAGTTACAAAAGCTCTAATATAAGTTGATATTTCGTACAAAGTAAAACATTTTTTCAGCTAGCTTCTGAGCAATGTATCAAAGCTTTTCCTGTAGTGTATATATAGGCTATAAAATATTAGCCAAATTGATTGCCATATTTAATAAGCTATTATATAATAATAATAAATACCGTTGTGTATATGTTTCTGTTTCAAAAGCACGTTTCTTGTATTTTTTATACAATTATTCATATTGTAACGGTCTGAATAAAAAGTTTTTTTTATATAATGTTGACCAAAATTGTCGTTTTCTAATATTGAAATTGTGAAAAATTGTAAGCCATATGTTTAACTTTTTAAAATCGTAAATATTTCTTGTGTGGATCGCGTAGGTGCTAGAGTTTAATGTTATTTATAACATTTTGTATTCTCGTCTATACTTAATCGACATATAATATATTTAATAATTGTAAGGAAATATATACTACTATTTTCAACATTTTGTTTGTCTTTTATTTTCACTCATCCATTCTGAAACTATTGCTAATTGTATCCTGAAGGTTCCATGTATTTAATCATATGAATAAAACATTCATCATATTACTAAAATTGACAAGTTCATTATAAAATTTTTGAGCATCATTCAACCCAAAGACAAGTTTCCTCAGTCTGACTCATCTGGGATACCAAGGTCGAATGCAAAAGTTGAATCCCTGGTAGAGCATCCGGATGAATCTGGGTTTTAAAAGGTACTTCCAGGACAACTCCCTCGCAGATTCCCACACTCCTGGCCCATGATTTGTACCTAAAAGCATTTCCCAGCGAAAAGTCCTTCAGTATATAAATGTCGGCGCGTGTCCCCAGCGGAGGCAATAAATTTTCCAATTACTTGTATAAACTCATTTTGTTATGACATTTAAAGTAATTTTTTATATTCACAATTATATAATAACAATTTCACAACATGTACTTGACGATTACAAAGAAATGACCCGCAATAAAGTAACTCACAGTGTGTCACAACAAATTCACATGCAGATGTCACATCAATTTTTTTTCCTTTGAAGTGTGTAGTTACTGTAGTGCCCTACTGGCTTTAACAGCGTAACTGAGGGATGGCGAGCGCGGAAGCTCCGCCGAGGTGTGGGCCTGCTGCGTCGTGGGAAAAACGTTGCTCTAAGGGCGCCTCCTGTGAGGCTCGGACCTAGGCTTAGAGTAACGTTTGCTGCTGCTGAGAAGGGGTAAACTGACAGCGCTTAGTATTGACTTCCATGGGTCCGCGACCGGGGTGATTCAGATAGCGGGGACCTCGCCTTCGCCGGCGAAGACGCTGGATGTTTGTGTTAGTGTAATGAACGTTGTCAATAGTAATCTGGTCATCAGGGTCGTCAAGGACGTGTTTGAGCCGCCTCTTTCTAGGCGGGATGTTGAGCCTAGTCCCTTAAGAGGGTTGGGGTGACTGATGGCTCTCTTGAAGTAGTCTACGGATAGCGTTTTGAAGTGACCGTTGCGAGGTCGAGATCTTTGTAGAGATCGTCGTTGCGCATGAATTTATTCTGCAGCGTCTGGAGTCGAACCAGCTGGCGTGGAGGAACGTGTGCGAACACTACGCTCGCATAGGGGAGTATACTGGGCGGATGCAAGTTTTGTAGTGTCACCATGTGGCGCAGTGACAATTTACTCTTCTTGCAGATCATAGGATAAAGACGAATTAGCACAAACGCTGCCCTGCCACGGACTATGCGAATGTGTTCGGAGAAGTGCATGCACGCATCTAACGTGACTCCTAGATAAATATCACTGGGAACGAGCCTATTTTCAGCACCAAGTTTACACTTGATATATCCGGTATAATTACAATACATAACATTATAATGACAAAGTACCATGACATCCTACTATTAATCATGTTTTAGTCTTATATCAACGTGAATATATCCTCGAAAGAATCATACATCTGGTATAATGACATTTTTAATATTAGGACTAAAAAAACTATTAAATAATGTAATTTAAACATATTTGAAATATAACTCGACGACATTATACTATGGCTTAGTTAGGCCTCATCTTGTATATAGCAGTAGGACCATAATACATTTAGAGTTATTTTGTGTTTACACACAAAAATGTCCAACATCTAATTGAATTACGTGTTAACGTGAAGGTTAAATATTCAATTATTTAAATAAAACTAGGATATCTAAGGATGTCGAAATAAAACGCTTCAAATTATGGTTATTTTATGTATTTTATATAAAATCGTAGTTGACGTCTTCGAACTGCTGCGCTGACGAGGGTCGCACAGAACCACCAGTCGGTCTATACTGTGGTTGCTAAACATATTAAACACGATGAAACTCTGAATAATCATTTTTAAACATCACATATTAAATAAATAACTCACATCTTAACCTAAAAGTTATATTTTATGGCATCCCAAAACTTCTAATAAGAAATCAATTAGCATCTTAGTCTCGCTCACGATTTTATGTCAAACTTCTTTTTTGTCAATTTTTAATATTTCACGGCTTTGGGTTCTAACTCACTTCACGAATATAAACTGTGCAAAACTAGTCTAATTATTTAAATTTTACACTGAAACTAAAAGAAAGAAATATAAAAAAAACAAAGTTGTTTTAATTCTGAAATAATTACATTGAAATTTGTCAAGACAAAACACACATATTAAAATTTCAAAACTTCATGTGTAATATTTTGATTATTAAGAAATAAATTTTTATTATTATGAAAACTAATATGTATAAAAATATAACTGTTATGAATAACAGCTAATATGAGTTTAACAGAGACCGTACTGGTTTAAAGCTTTCGCTTCTTCCATTAAAGAGAATAAAAGTGGCTTTAACTTAACCGTGTTAAATTTATTGAAAAAAAAAAATTGTTTTCTGTAAAGTGTTATCAGTTTACGGGCGATAATTTTGTGATAACGTCATAAGAAAATATTAATGAAAATTCTTATAGATAAAAACAATGGAATTAGGCTGATAGTGCCTCTCTATCGCTGGCACACTGGATTCGAGTGGAAAGAGACAGTCTTTAGTAGTCTTTTTCGTATAAGTCAAAACCACCAATTGGCATATTTTTTATCTTTGTTTTTACCGAATTATTAGTTACGCCTTTATAATATAAGTGAAGTAAAAAATCGAATTCAATGACTGAGTGATAGACGCATGCAAAAGATTACAAAGTCATCTCTATTTATACCATGTAATGAATACTAGAATGAACTATTGAACTCAACAGACGACGCAACTCAATTTTTTAAAATTTATATATACTTGGTCTTTTATCTTCAAAAATATATTTATTCTGATCCAGATACGCAAATATTAAAATCAAAAATATTACATAGATAAAAAGACTATCAAGATTAATGGTATTTAAAAAGATGTCAGATTATACATAAACAGAAAATACATGTCGGATATAAGATTACACGTACTATTATAATCAATTTGTACCATTTAAGAAAGCCTGAGCTTTGCACTGAACCAGTACAAGGTCCCACTTCAAATGAGACAAGGCGTATAGTAGGAACGTTTTATTTTAGTTTTAATGTTAGGCATTTTTTCAAATAATTGTAGAAAAAATCTTATATTGCTTAATATAAAGTTCATTTTCAAATAACATTATTATTTTAAAATGTGTCTTTAATAGGCACAGGTAAAATTAGTACAAGTAACTGAGACCATAATTTCATAAAAAAAATACATTACTTTACTAAAAAAAACCATCATAGAAACCACTGACGGTCGGGTCAACGAACGCACGGGCACAGGCGGTGACCCAAGGGTTAACGGGCGCGACGCGGGTTTTCGCACTTTCGCTCTATTTAGTCGATTCTTTTACACGCACAGCGGCGCCGGTCGTGTGCGTTCGTTGACCCCAGCGTCAGTTGATTGTGTTTCATGTAATGTAAAGTATAAAGTAATGTATTTTTTTTTATGAAATTTTCATTTCATTTATCTGTACAAACATGAATAGACTACTTAACGCTATAATAGAGCAATACAGTATTTGATCATTTAGATTGTAGAAGAATAAAAGTTTTTTTAATAACAATCCGAATAAATTAAACCGTTTTTTATTTAAGACGGAAAATTCTGACATATATTCAGACATTAATTACGTAATAGGAGAAAATGATTTCAATTCTTTAATGAGAGTCTATGAAAAATGGGAGTTCTTAAATACAACATGTAATTTATATACACATACATTTCTTTAGATTTCGCTCAATATTGACTGTAATCACTGACCCCACGTATAAACGGTCAACTTGCATTTTGGATATCATGAAGTTTTAGTAATTTTGATAATTATATCATCCCATTTATTCTTTGAAAAAATGTCTTACAAAATTAGGCTTTTATACTTGACTCTTTGTTTGTTGTAGTCGTAGATATTTTCATTGAATTGTTTTTTTGTACTACTACCCTTATTTATTCATGGGTTTCGTTACTACCCTACTTTTGCATTTCTGTATCATATTGCTTATATTTTAGTACCAAAAAACTATTTTTATCTAAATCAAAATCATTAATGTTGAGTCGTCTGTGATGAACTCTATTTATGTCGCAACAGAATATAAGCTTAGTTTAGTGAGTTTCAAGCGAGAGATAGCTGTTATTTACATTTAAACAGAGTAAATTATCATCATAGTAACCTGTGTAGGACGAGGTGTTCGTTTATAAACATTTCAAACCAAGTATCTTTAAATAAATAACTTCCAATATACAACAAAAAACTATATCCAATTGAAATCCATAAAACCATATTTGTAATCTAAGTTTTTGAAGGGAAACTTCTTTAGGCGCAAGAGGGTAAAACTTTGACGGATGAAACACGTGATTAGCGTCACGATGATATGCAGCGTTTTTTATGCTTTATTCGTTTGAAGGTTAGGTATGCAAAATATGGCATTGTAATTTGCCACTCGTCATTTAATATAATATTTCGCATAAAATATAAAATAAAAACATTTCTTAAATTATCTTTTCTAAATTTTAAATTACAAATAATAATTTTTATTAATTTTCGACACTTTTAATATTTCAATGATAAATATCTTCCTTTTTCCATCCCTTTAAGTCTTGGAAATCTAAAGTTTTGGATTTGTATACATATAAACAAGACTTAAATATTAGTTTGCCAAAGAAGTTTCACTTCTGACATGTGTACTTTGTACGCACGCACGTTTAATTTTTTTTTTGACCTTACACTTAAACTTACACCTACGCACAACAACTTTTCTGTTGATATAATATATAAATCTATTTACAATATTGAAAGTTATTTAGGTAAAGATACTTTTGCGATAATTTCGTGTTTTTTTTTAAATACTGGTCTTTCACTAGTTGCACGTTTTATTTAGACAAGTTATTAGATGACAACACAAAACTAAATATACATAAAATCATATAATGATGGTGATGATGTCTCTCCATGATGGTTCCGTCAACAGCGGAAACTGACGGCCTCGCTGACGCATTGGTGAGAGTACCAGCTTTGCTAGCAGAGGTCCCGGGTTCGATCCCCGGTAGGGCGAATTTAGGAAATTGTATTTTAAAATTTTTCCGAGTGGGAGGTTTCGGCCGTGACTAGTTACCATCATACCAGCAAAGACGTACCGTTTAGCAAAGAAATTTGTGTTCCGGTACGATGCTGTGTAGAAACCATAAGATGTAAAACCCCTCTTAACAGATTAGCGTGCTTCCATCTTAGACTGTATCATCACTTACCTTCCAATGTGATCACGGTCAAGCGGTAACCTGTCAGCATATTTCATCTAACAAACACAATTTTTGAAGTGAAACTTCTTTAGGCGCATGAGGGTAAAATTTTTATGAAGGTTAGGTACTTTTAATATTAACAAATAAAACAAAGCAAATTTAATTAACAATTTCTAATATTGGCATTTTTATTTACAATTCGTCGTTTGATTGATTTCAATAAATTATTTGTATCAATTTTCAACGCTTTTCATATTTTAATGACAATTAAATTTCTGTCCCCCCCCCCCCACAAGACTAAATAATTAGTTTACCAAAGAAGTTGCACTTCTGACATGTGTTATTTGTACGCACGCACTTTTTTTAAAGATAAAAATACTTTTTGCATTTTTAGTAAATCTATCGCTAATGGTAAGTGATGATACAGTCTAAGACGGAAGCGCGTTAATCTGGTAAGAGGCCACATAGCCCTTACGGTTTCTACACAGCATCGTACCGGAACACCAATCTCTTTCTTATGGCACTACCGCTTTGCTGGTAGGGAGGTAACAAGCCACAGCTGAAGCCTCCCACCTGTACAGATTCAGACAAATTAGAAAATACAATTTTCCTAAATTCGTCCTACCGGGGATCGAACCCAGGACCTCTGCTAGCAAGGCGAGTACTCGCACCACTGCGCCAGCAAGGCTGCCGATAGAAACTTCATATGGTTTCTACACAGCATAACTAGCCACGGCTGGAGCCGCCAGACTCCGACAGATTAGAAAATATAATTTTCACCACTGCGCCAGCGAGGCCGTCAAAATTTATTGAACTTTCAAAGGTACAATAAAACAGTGCTAGTGAAAGGCCAGTTTGAGAGTTAGTGGAAGGGAAGCATTACTTAGCGTTTGCCAGTGAGTGGTCACATGTGCGGTCGACCGCCGCGCGCCGCCTGCTGTTGCTAGAAAACAAGCCTTAAGTGACGCCGGGTGCTTAAACTATATGCACCCGACCACACTTATACTTTCTACTAGTGAGTGTGTGGAAAAAAGAACAAGAATTCGTAGTAACGGGAAATTCTATTGCTCAAAGAAAGTCGCAAAATAAACGAAGATGCTCATATAAGAAAGTCAAACCAAACTTCATATATCACCCTTATCATTATATATTATAAAACTGTTCGCTACTTTTCTTCATCGTTTAGGAAATAGAATATTTTGTTATAACTTAGAATATATATATATATATATATATAAATAAATATTAGTAATTATTTATATTAGTAGAACTGCCTCATTGGTCTAACTGCCTCATTGGTCTAAACTGCCTTATTGGTCTAGTGGTTAGCATGTTCGACTACAGGCATGAGGTCCTGGGTCCGAGTCCCGGGTCGGGCCAATTCGAAATCGATACTGGGTTTTCTATTAAGATTTTCTCAATATTTGCTCGAAGTTGGGAAGTTGGCGATCTGATCCACCCCGTTAAGCAGTCGGTCCTGCGCCTGATCTCCGGTCGTGTCAGATTGCCGTCACGTCGGATTATGAGAGTGAAGGAAAAGAGAGTACACTTGTGTGCTATGCCTGCCAATCCGCAGTGGAGCAGCGTGGTAGGTCTATGCTCTAAAAACCCTCTCTCATATAGTATATGAGTGAGGAGGCCTGTGCCCAGCAGTGGGACGTTAATGGGCTGCTACTTACTTACTTTTATTAGTAAAATTGCATAGGGAATGTTTTGTTGACTGTAGCATGTATATATTTGTATGATTGTCCTTTCTGAGAATAAAGTTGTTTGTGCAGTTAATGTAAACCCTATGATTGGCAAATAATAGAACGCTAATCATAGGACGCACTTTATCACCAATAAAGAATCAACCGACGTCGTTTACTTGTCACAATAGTGCACGTTTGCCAGTCGCAAACAGTATACAATAGAAAGCCAATTCGGCGTAAACATTCCTGCTGAATCACAGTTCGATCGCAATACATCATATCCTTGTCTGGTGACAAGTAGACGACGGAGCATCTGGGTGGCATTTTATTTCGATCCTGAACCGGCAATCTTCGCAAGTGTGAGCTGACGAAGGGGCTCACAAAAACAAAGGCATTCGTCAGTCTGTTCGCGATTAACTCAAAAGCTACTGGATTATAGACAGTGATTCATGAAGCAGATTCATTTGTAAAATTTGACAAGATTTTGTGTAATTGTTTGTTTTAAAGCTTTAAAGAGATAACAAAACAAAGTATATCAATAGATTCATCTTTTATATATCTACAAAAAAGTAAAAGATTGCATATATCTATCTTTTAATGATAAGTAACTACACTCATTTTATTTTCTACAAAAATGATCACGTATTATTAGTCAAGTTACCGTGAGCATGTCCATTCATTTTGCGAAAGTGATGTTGAATTTACTATACATTCTCTAGTTAAAAGTATAAGTGCAGACATAACCTTTTCTGTAAGGATTTAAACACGCTAAAGAGGCTTCACCTAAAGCATCCAGACTGGATAATGTTTGCGTGAATGGGATTTTTAGATTAAGGTGTTTCTTTACGCTATCTTTGTCCATACAAACGTAAAATTTTGTACAAATTATTTGTGATTATTAAAATTAATACATGATTAGAAATTGTATGAACACAAACACACACAGATACAGACAAACATATAGACAGACACACTCACAAACACACAGTCATATCATAACTAAGTCTTTTTTATCTTGTTTTATTTCTCGCAATTGTACACATGAAATATAACTCGCAAGTGACAATGTAACCAGAAAGAGCGATGTCTTCTAGAACAAGTATAGTCGTACTATATTTAAAAGAAGTCACTTTATGTATTTGCCCTGTAAGAGCTTTTGAAATATATGAATTTTGATTTTTTAAAATTAAACAGATACGAACGCACGCACGCGTGCTTACACGAACACGTGTACACGCACACAAGTGTACATGCGCAAACATATACACAAAATACATTTTTACACAAGCACCAACTCTTTATGTATTACCCTGTAAGTTTTGAAATAAATGAATTTTGATTTTTTTTTAATTAAACACTCACGAACGCACGCACGCACATACGAACGCATGCACACACGCACACACAAAAGACACATTCTTAAAAACTATTAAAACCCAGTAATACATGTATCAAACTCATTACATGGACTATCCCATATAGTTTGTACACAATATTTTTTGTAATTAATAAATCTGTTTCATTTAATTATTTTTATATACAAAACAAAACGAAATGTACGTATGCCTGTTATAAGACTTCGAAATCATCCAAATGATGTGCCACATATTAGAAAGGATATGCGAAGATAGTTTTAGAGCAATAAACTCATTCACTCGCTCAATATAAGATCTTCTCAACATTTATGGATTTATCACCACCGTAAACAATAGTTGATAGTAAAGTCGGTTTAGGGATGATAATTTTACTTGTTATAAGAAAACATCGCTCTTATACTACGCACGATAGGTGCGCTACAATCTGCACGTTTAGGCTGATAGCGCCTCACTATCGCTTGCACACTCGGCTCGGGCCGAATGTGACATGTGAGTCATGCTTGTTCGAGCATGTACCCAGCAACCATCGATTTATAAGACCTTATTATATCATCTATCTTTATTAATTATACGTAAAATATCACACAGTTTAGTATTTGCCTGTTATATTTGTATGGATAAAGATAAAGTAAAGCGCTACCTTAAGGCGAATAATTGCACTAATTGTCATTTTAATTTATCAATATATGTTTTTAAATAACCCACTACAGATATGCAATTTTTTAAAAATAATTACAAGTCCATCACTGTAATGATTATTCGCCTTAATACAAGAAATACTGAGCATGCTCTATTGAGTATATCTTTTTGAAAATTGTGAAGGTAAATAAACACTAAGTTATAACAGTGTTTAGTTAATGGAATATACACTATGAAAGAACATGCTAAGTTTATTACATGAATATAAGCGTTTTTAATATACTTTATATACGTTTTTAATTTATTTTCAATAGCACTCGATTTTGATTGGAAAGAAATATTCAATTTGCTTGTGCTTAAATCCTAGTGTACAAATATTGACAAAATACTGAATATTATATACATTGTGTTATGTACTTTTAAATAGCATATTAAATATAATGTAAAATCACGAAAATTTCAGATTACAAAAAAAAGTAAGTGCGTACAAAGTACACATGTCAGAAGTGAAACTTCTTTGGCAAACCAATTTTTAAGTCTTGTTTATATTTATACAAATCTAAAATGTTATATTACCGAGACTTAGAGGGAAGAAAAAAGGAAAACATGTTAGGTTTAATTAAATTTAATTGCCATTAAAATGTGACAGAGTAAGTGTCAAAAATTAATACAAATCACTTATTGAAATCTCAATTGTAAATAAAAATGCCACGTGTTTTTATTAATATTAGAAATGATTAATTAAATTTTGTGTTTTTAATTTAAAATTCGAAAAGAGATTTTTTTATTTTATGAACAATAGTATATTAAATTATTTAATGACAATGGCAAATTAAATGTTATTTGTAAATATTAAAACTACCTAACTTTCAAACGCATTAGCTTAAAAAAACGACGCACATCTTATAGGCGCCTAAAGAAGTTTCACTTCAAAAATATGAAGAAAGTAGCTCTACAATACTCAAGTTATTTAATTAAAAATAAAAAGGGTAGGTGAAACAGACACTTTTCCTTATTTTGTGTATATTATCTGTACGTAAACTTTTAAGCATGATTTTGTAGTCAATATGAATGAGATCATAAAAAAAGTCAATTTTTCAGGTTCCCATAGAAAAATTGACTATATTTATTGCCCTATTTACTAATAAAAACCCAGAAAGAATTGAAAAAAATCGATATCGTGCTACATTTTGTCGCTCCTAATACTTACTAAAAATTAAAAACGCTTATAAATACAAATTTGAATGGGTAATTAGTACAAATAAAGTGGTAGATTATTAAAAAGCTATTAACAATGGTGTTGGTGATTAATTCTAGATGAAGATGAATGGCTGTGAAATGAAAAGGATTATTTACAATGTATTTAGTACTTATTAGCTACATTTTGTTATTAATGCTTGTTCTAACATAAGCTTTGTTATATTGAAAGAACTTGCGAGATATACAAGCGTTTTGAGAGAGATATCTAAAGTTTTCTTCTAATATTTTATAATATAGAAACAAAGGTATTTATGAACACTAAATTAATTTCTGGGTACTTATAAACAAATATTTGATAGAATTATACAAAATACAATAATATTAAATATGAATTTAATATTATTGTAAAAATAAACCTGAAGATATAAATTGTTGGCTCACTGGAGTAATAGTGAGTGAACTTACTTAACCAGCGAAGATCTTGGGTTCAATTCCCATTGGAAAAATTCTGAAAATTGCATATCTGGGACTGAGTTAATGGAGGAATTTAAAAAAGAACATTTAAAAAAGAGGTTCAATGGGATGCTGCATGTAAAAATTTTAGAAGTTAATTACCTGTTACTATCAATTATTACAATTTTGAACTGTATCATCACTTGCCAACAGAAGTAATCCTATTCAAATGTTAAACCTCACTCCAATTACTCGCTATATACTTATCTTAGAGATAAGGAGGCGCATTATCCTTATTATATTATATATTATTTCTTTGAATACTAGAGGAGTTCTCCAGTACGTTATTACAATGTGTCTATTTTACTTAAAACCAAAATATACTAATAATATATTATGTAATTACTTTTATTAAAATCAAAATATTCTTTTAGTAGGCTCAAAAAGCACTTTTGAATCGTCTGTAGTGTGTCTGTTGGTAACGCTGAGAAGAAACCGGTAAGAAACTCAGCGGTTACTCTTTTAAACATAGTTTTTTAGGTTATAATGTGTATTACTTTGCTTCTGCGGGCAAATGGAATCGAGTCGAAACGTTTTTAATGCTTAAATTAACTTTTACATTAAAATATACCTATACAACATGTTTTATAAAATTCTACCACTTTTCGGGGTTCCTGGAAGAGATCTCTCCAAAGGGATAAGGTATCCTATGTATACTAACTTTAATTTCTTATTACTGTGACTTCTTTTTTGGTGCATAAATAAATAAATATGCCTTTAGTAAGAGGATGTTTTCGACAAAATACAAGAAGGAAAATCCAAAACTGATTGCGTTATCTTATTAAAAATGCGTATGCTCAACCTGACAAACGTTTACTGAACCTTTCACTCTTAAATATGGCATTGCAATTTTATTTTTATTTCTAATATTAAAGTTGCATATTTAGCTTTTCTTGCTGTATAAGTCTATATATTATTAATATTTTTGTATGTTTTCCAGAAAAGGGCGCAGATTAATAGTAAATGTAGTTTTTATAAACGTTCTTCATTACCTTTAGCAAGTTCTTCTCAGAAAAGATTCTAGTGCTGTAATAGTTTGCTTGAATACAGAATTTTTATTTTGATTTGCTGAATTAGTTCTGTGTGTGTGGTTTACCTGTTGCAATAAATGTCGTAGCCCCGGGTTCGTGGGCATGAGCGGTCGCATCAAACGCGGTCCAGCTGCACGCAGCTGCTGTAACTGCTGTTGCAGCTGATGTTTCCTCTGTTGCTCCTGAAAATACATATTGTATTTGTTCGTAAATATATTACTTATTTTGAGCTAAGTTATTATTATCGCCGCGCGAATGGAAAACAATTTGAAGTCACCCGCGCGTCTTCGTTCGGACGGTCATTCGTCATTCGCGTTTCATTCGCAAACCGCGCACAGCAACACGTGCGCTCGCGCCCTTTTCGTTGATTGTCAAAAAATCAAAATCAAAAATATCTTTATTCAAGTAGGCATATTACAGCACTTTTGAATCGTCAAATTATATATTTTTTTTTACACACTGATTCTAATATACGTCTGATGATGGTATTCAAGAACGGCTTAAAATCTAAAGTAAAGAGGGTTCCTTCGCGCCCTGACCCGAGAAGAACCCACAACAAACTCAGTCGGGTATTTTTTTGGCGTTTCTAACAGGCGTTTCGTTTGTACCGTGAATTTTTGACCTGACAGACAATACAGTGTCCCATCGCAAGGAACCAGCCTTCAGGACGTTATTCGGGACAGCCGATCGCCAATAACACAACGTGGCAGTAACCTCGGAACGAAAGGTGGGTGATTCATTTGTTTCCATTCGACGGCATTTAGTCACCTAGCCTTTTTTAGTTAGAACCCCCCAATACAGTCCACAAAGCTCTTTCGATTCCTGGGTCGATAAACCCCATTATTTGGCCTGCGGCCTAGGCATACTCCATTATTTCTTTGGTGCTTCGAGCCCGATCCAACCAACACTATTTGGCCTCGAACCCATAGGAATATCCTACAAAATATTGTAGGATATTCCTACTATATATAAATATTCCTGTATTAATAAGTCGTATTTGGCGTAATAATAAATAAACATATTTATTACGCAAATACGACTGTTACAAATTACAATGTTTTAATTCAACTTGTATATAAATAGTAAGTCCATAATTTTTTGTATTGTCTTTTGAGGAAAAGAATCTAAAAAAAATCACGAACTTTTAGGTGATTAACAAATACAAAAAAAAGTAACTTTTGATGTCAATATACTTTGGCCAATGCTTTTTTCATTTTTTTTTCTAATTATATCAACTATTAAGGGAAATTTACGTAATTTTCTTTAATAAATCAACTTCAAAGGTAAGTAGACTTGACAATTAATAAAGTAACTCCTTTCACATGTGCTTTTAGACTGGGACAATTTTAATGAAATTGGTGTGTTCCAGAGGATTGATAAGTTTTAGGTTAACAATTCGCTCCAATAAATAACGGATTGTCCTAGCTTTCCACCTGATCGGGAATTTCGCGGGTAGCAGCTATAAAAATATATAACCAACAGGATTTCACTTAACATCAGGTGATGTTAAATGTTCTGTTAACCGCTTTATGTATGAAAATAAAGCTATTCATAATTAGTAGAAATAAAAATAATTACCTCCAGTTGTTTGTAGTGCTGTTCCTGTTGTTGAGCCGCATGAAGGTGGGACATGATGTCCATTTGTGATTTGAACTGCGCCTCCTGCTGATGAGCGGCTTCGAGGGTCTGCTGCAAGTGTTGGATCTTCTCCAGGTTTTGTTGACGCGCGGCTTCAAGTCCATCCAAGGGCACACCACGAGGTCCTTTGCCACCCACTTGACCGACTTGACCCACTTGGCCAACCTGTCCCACTTGGCCGACTTGACCTACTTGGCTCACTTGCCCGCCCATACCGCCACCCATCATCATGCCCTGGGTAAAAAAACTATAATTTTAAAGTCTATGCTGTAGTATCCTTGTTTCATTTTTTTTATTTCTACTTTTTTTATTAACGTGTAACAGACACAAGCTGATTTATATGTTAAGCACAAATTATTTAATAAGATTAACAGTTTCGAAATGAAAACATTCTTTATTCAAGTATGCCTAATGTTTCCAAAGTAGCATTTCACCTTAACACTAGTAAGTTGCGATGCACAGATAAGTCATAGACTGCCTCTACCTTTTTGTATTATACAAATACTCTATTCCCAGTTTAATGCAGTACATTTTGTTACTTTTACCTGTGGGTGTTGTTGCGGCTGTTGATTTGGCATGTTGGACACTGATAGGCCTCCGCCCAACCCTCCACCCAGCCCTAGGCCTGAAGGCATACCACCCGCATTCAACCCACTACCTGCATCCATTGAAACAGTCTTTATAATCCTATTTATAATAGCTCCTGCGTTATTTATATACGCCAACTTAATAAAGTTATATAAAAGAACTGATGAGAACAATTAAGACTAAAAACCCTGTGGTAGAATCACTAAAACAGTTACACACATTCAAAAGTACTTAAACTTTATTTAAATTAACAGTCAGTAGATATTTCACCTTTAATCATAAACTAATTTGTGTCTAAGTTCTTGGCAAAACGCAATTCATTTGTTTGATAACGCCTTAGAAGACGTGATAGTTCTTACATTCCAATTTAAAATTAAGTCAGTAAGTAATAAACGTTAAATTAAGTTTTAAGATATTCATTAATGTAGGGTTCCTACCTTTTTATTTTTAATATATCACAATTGTACAGCAACCGGCAAATAAAACTATTGGATCGTAGGCTACTTTTGGAAAATCATTATTACATATTAGAAACAATAGCGGTCCTATAACGATTCCTTGGCATACACCACATTTACAAATCTAAACTCAAAATATTATCAAATACTTTTTGATGACGTATAAACTTTATCTAAGTAATTTTAGATTTGTATTTATAACTTTAGTAATGTTTAAGTTTATATGACAGGAATCTATTTTAAGTTTTTTTTTTAATTATCTGTTGGTATTGCTAGTATTTATTTGATCCGATTGGACAGTTTTTATTGAAATTGTCACCGGCTTGTAGCTGATATTAGGCGGCGTAAGATTTTAAGTTTATAAGAAGCATTACATGCACTAAAGCGAGGAGTAGTTGATGAAAAGGACAGATTTACCTGCCATAGTGGCTGAAGGCATATTAGGTGGTATTCCAGGAGCTGTACTTACGGGGGCTAGAAGCTTACTCTGTTTCTGTTGCTGAATTACCTGACGACCACATTATCATTCAAGTAATATAAAAAAAAAGTCGATGCCTGAAACTATATTAACAAAAATTGTCACAAATAAGTAAAACTCTTAACTCTTTGACCAATATCATTAAAATTACTTCAGGGGCTTAAACTTAACAAACAAACAAGTTTGAATTCAACAGGTTTCAAGAATACTTTAAATTTAAATTTCCGATAATTATCGTATTTCCCCATATTTCCATTACGCAGTTGTGAAAAATCTAGTGTTAGTATAAATATTAAACTGCATATATTGATCAACTTACCTTTCGCAGTCTATCCACGAATGTGGCCTGGTTGTTTGGGATAAAGCCCAGATATGCCTTTTTATCGGATGTATACAGCAAGATGAGAACTTTGATGTCACACTGAGGAGGTGACGACATTGGGGAGAAATGCACACAACCAGCCTGCAGACACAGACAAACACAGATATATTATACATACAAAGGAAGAAAACAATTTAAATATTGTTAAAAAGTTAAGCCTCCGAAATCTAAAGTTTTACATTTGTATAAATATAAACAAGACTTAAAAAATTAGTTTGCCAGAGAAGTTTCACTTCTGACATGTGTACTTTGTACGGACGCATTTTTAATTTTAACTACAGTTTACCTATTAACAAATAGTGTTACGTTTTAATTTTATTAATGTCATTATTTCTTTTTCGTTCATTGTAGTTCTGCTTTGTGTTGGTGATATATGTATAATATAACTATTTGTTTCCCTAATAAAATAAAATATAATAAAGTATTAAGTTACTATGTAAGGAAATACAGTTGTATATATTTCAAGAAAACTGTTAACAATATGAGATAAGTGAATATGTGGGTACTTACAAATCCGCTGACCATGACTTTGGTCAAAGAGTCAAGTGCCTCATTCTGCTGCAAGTGGAACAGCACTGACTTGCTGTCTTTTAGGTACTGGCCCCCAATATTGCTTATTAGTTGCTTGGGCATTAGTTGCATGAGCAATTTCGTTGGCCAAGTATCCACTTTCAATTCCGGTTCGACATCTTTTGAATTCGCTGACACCTGAAATTATTTTGTTAATGTAAAAAAATTATGTGTACCAGATTTAATTTTATAGATCTACTAGCTGACCCAGCAAACGTTGTTTTGCCATATATTTACTATTATCGCTATTAAAAAATAGGGGTTGGTGAAACAAAGGTGAAAATTTAGGGTTCTATGTATTTTTGTATGCTGTATCACAAAAAATTTCTTCCAAAAATTAAAAAAAAATTAAGGGTGAACAACCCTTATCATTTAGGGGTATGAAAAATTGTGACAGGGAAATTTTATATATTAAATTAGACTATTTATATAACTCAAGCAATGAGCCTTAGTAAAATCAATGCTTTTAATTATGCACATTTTATATACAAATATAAATCAACTGCTGTTAATTAGTTTCCCTAAAAAGACAGGGTTTTAAAGGTGAGTAAAAATGAAAATAAAGCTTGGAATAAAAAAAAATAACAATTTCGCTTTAGAAAGAAACTATTCCTATCTTTTAAATATGTTATTCGCGTCGTTTACAAATCAATTAAATTAAAAAGTCGTTCTGAAATGAAATTAAATTTAAAAGATTATTTTGTTTTTTTTTTCATTTGGTTTGACATTTGACATTGACAACTAACAATTTCTGTGTGTGTCAATACTTTACGCACTTTGGAGGAAATCTAAGCGTTTTTTGTTCAGGGTACATTTTGAATACATTTTCAACTAAAGCTGAAACTTTCTAAAATTATCTTTCATCTTTTTTATGAGTTGTTTCGGAGGCAATACGTATAGTATGTAACTTGGTATGGTAATGTTTTTCTTCAATCATTTAAAAAAAATTATAAACACTAAAGTAGCTGAAAGTAATTCAAATGTTTTATAAATACTACCTGACAGGGAAGATGTTTGGTGACCTTCTGTTGGTCTCCTGGGTTCTTCGCCTTCTCCATCCACTCAAGTACACCGCTCCAGATGTAGGTCCTTTGCATGGGAGCTGCCACCGAGCCCACGGAACCCGCCGCACCAACCCCAGCGGTGGGCGGCACCCCACTCACCCCAGCATTCGAAGGACCCGGTTGTATCATTTGCATACGTTGCATATTTGTCTAAAAATTAGAAGTAGCAGATTGACTTAATAGAAGTGACACAGTAACAACCATAGAATCAAAGTTAATATTCTTTACTTAAGCAGACTCAATGAGCTGTTTTAAATCGTCATAAGTCTGTCCGTTGGTAATGGATCTACTACTGATTCCCAAAAATGATTAGAACGAAAAGAAATTGTATTGAACTTCTATTTGCTTTTGGAATAAAGTCTAAACTTTTTTAGTTTTCAAATAAACTTCAACTTTTTAATATAAGAAGGAGATATAAGTCAGTAAATAAAAAAAGAGAGTTGTGTTTGGTATATTTAAGATTTTACAACATTATCTACAAGAATAACCTTTTTTTTTCTTAATTTATTGAATGCACAGGTTAGCTTCGTTATACAGATTACCTCGTACAATACCCGGCATGTGTTGCAATGCCACAATTGACATAATTTTTGTTTTAGTGCACAGACAGCTTAACTTTATAGAATACCTCATACAATACCTGGCATATGTTGAGTTATGAGTTACGCGATTCCTTATCGAGTAAATTACCTGTGTGGGTGGTGGAGGATACGAGGGCTGTGCCAGTTGTGTAAGGAGTGCAGAGTTCGCGAAGGTAGTTTGCCGAGGTGGCGCCAGCCAATTGCTCCTGGGACCAACAGCAGCCCTTGGGAACTGAGCTGGTGGCACTCTTGGCTGTGGAACTGCGTTTCTGATCGTGGGAGCTTGACTGTAATGCAAATAACCCATTAATTTAAATCAATTCAAAATTTCCTATGCAATCATACTCATTATGATTCCCTACTGAGTTTTTCTATACTACTCAGTACTCGCAAGTAAAAGGAGTTCCGCAGGGTATAACTGGGTTCTGAGGAATTTCTCCCTTGCTCAAACCTTGACTTGAGATTGGCCTTAACTATAATGTGTTATGAGTCGTACCTACCTCTATTTCGTTTACCAACAGATAAGGTAGAGGTAAGTAGCAGCTCATTGCTGCACACGTCCTACTGCTGGGAACAAGCTCACTCATAGGAGTTTTAGAGCTCCACTTCCGTGCCACGGAGAGCACGTTAAGCCGTCGGTATTGCGCCTGATCTCTCCCCGGCCGTGTAGGATTGCCATATTATCGGACTATGAGAGTGAAGGAATAGAGATTGCAATAGTGTATTATCTCTGCCAATCCACAGTGGAGCAGTGTGATGGGCCTATGCACTAAGAACCATATGAGCGAGTGCCCAACAGAGGGACATTATGGGCTGCTGATTTACCGTTTTTACTCAGTTTCTTAACAGAAAACTCAATATCAACTTTTGACTCCAACCCAGAGCCTCATCTCTGCAACCGAATAACCCAATGACCCCTAGACCAATGAGGCAGTCTGACCACATATGATATCAATTATCAATGACTTTTCTGTATATATATTATGATCTGTAAGTTGGGGCTGATTTTAAAATTATAGTCATATATATTTATATGTATATAAATAGTTTGTATACTGAGAAATAAATAAGGAATAATAAAGGCAACACTTTGCCAATGGTAAGTCGTGATCAAATTCCGTTCAAGCAAGTAAAGGATGTGAGTTTAAAGTAAGAGTCTGATAATTGAATAAACACCATACCCATAGACATCTGTCTGTATGTCAGGAACAGGTGGGGGCGCTGGACTGGGTGGTCGCTCTTTCAAACTGTATCCTCGTAGTAATACTAAATGCCTTGGATCCTGACAAAATTTTGTATGAGTGAGAGAAAGGTAAAACAGAATTTGCGTAAATTTTTCTTCATCCATTTCTTGTGTATACCACACATTGTTAAATAACATTAAAGGTCATGTTGCATTTGAGAAATTCTGTCATTTTTGTTATTTTGATAGTGATATCATCCTATATATCAACCTACGTTACTGTTTTTGTTAAACCATATAGTAATAATATTTATATTTTAAAAATGTCTATTTCTTCTAAACTCATGTGCAATAAAGTACATTGTATTGAATTGTAGCTATTAAAAAAAGATTAATTAGCACAATCTATTTTAACTACTAATATGATCAAAATTAAACTTGGGATGTTTTTGTAAACACAGAATAATTTCCTTGGTATTTACTACAACACACTTGGCACTGGTGAGGTAATCTGTGCTCAATTGGCACACCAGAAAGCCATTATTATCAAAGAAGAAGAGGAAGCATAGCTTAACATTTTATACTTGACTTCTGTCTATATATCTCACTTAAATCAATGTCCTGTGCATTATGATTGATGTCTCACTTTCTACTGTCACCTAATTAAAACCATCTATTTGGGTCTTAAATCGACAATTAGGACCACTAGCAGCTGATTTTATGTTGTTAATAAATGTTAACCATGATAGTATTTTGTTGAACTTCATATGATGAAGTTGTGGTATATACTAATAGAGGTGCTATATAATTCTCATAAGTTCTAATAGATGGTGCTGTTTTTAGTTTCCCATAAAGGTAACACAAAATGTTTTAGAAGATAAATTAATACAATTGTAAACTATTCTTGTATCATAGTGACTTTAAGGATTCCAATAAGGTCTAACCTTGGCGTAATTCCTCTGTTGTGCTGCATGAAGTTCTCCACCAGCATGTTCATATAATGCTAATAGTACAGGTAGCTTCTTTGCTGCTGCAATGGACAGTTGAGCCCCTCGCTCTCCCACAAGCCTTGCCGCCTGCTCTACTGTAGCAGGGGCTCCTATACATTTTATAAATAAAGTCTATAGGTATAATTAATATTAAAGTTTCGATTTGTAATATCAAAACTGTGTGTGTCTTTTTATTATCTGCATAAAGATTATTTTAAATATTTTCGTACCTATTTATTTTTAGCTCATTAAAAATTGATAGAAGCTATTGTAGTTTATTTTATTTATTTATTTATTTCATTTTATTGCACACATAAAAACACAAAGAAACACATTTACAAAAATTAAAAAGAAAACAAACAATATTTGGCAATTAGCATGCAAAGGCGGTCCTATTGCTATAAGCAATCTCTTCCAGACAACCTTTGGCGACAGGAGTTATTAAAAAGAAGAGTGGAATGGTGCAAATTAAGATGTTTCTGAGTACAAAAAAATACAAAAGGAAAAGAAAATGGGGGTTTAAAAATATATAAATATATTTAAATACCATAAACATAAATATATATCTATATAATATTACATACATATACAATATACATACATATTACGAAAAGTGCATAGTGAAATATAATATTATTGATTTAAGAAGTAGTTGTATAAACTATGTTTAAAAATTGGAAGTGAGTTTGAGTGATGGATGTCATAGGGAAGATCATTCCACAGTGTAATTGACATTGTAGTGAAGGAATTCCAGTAATGCTTTGCTTTGCTTGTATTTTAATGTTTAAAATATATTAATAATTTTCAAAAAATGGAATTTTTTTTGAGTAAATCGTACACAAAGTAATTTCAATTTAAATAAGTTTTAAATTAATGACTGTGAAAATAAATGATGGCATAATAACTGCATGTTTCAGTGTCAGAAGTTTAATAAATATATTATTACTGTAGTTACTAGTAATAGTGATTTCACACTGCAAAGGTCTGGATTTAAATTATTAAGGTTTCTCTATAACTTGGGTAATAGTCATATAAGAAAACATAGTGTATCACAACAACTTTGATTCTTAAAACCAAGTCAGTAAACTGAATTGTAAATGGAGCTTACTCTCCAATGATACCTTTAATCAAGTGTTAATTAGCTTAACTTTATAAAGAATAGAAAAAAGTTACCAGGTGGCACCAATCCCCCAGCATATGCAGAATAGGGTGGTGAACAGCACAATAATATCACATGCAGTGGTACGTCTGAGCGACCCAACTCTTCTAAGCAAGCAAGAGCTGCTGTTAGGGCTTCAGTCACACAAGCTCTACTTTCTGCATGTCCACCTAAAAATCTATACAGTATGTCAAACATTATTAAATAACAAATATATTAACACAACTTAAATGGGAAAAGAGTAAATGTATATATTATAAGCTAAAATAATGTACAAGATATGACAAAACTTGCTTGTTTAAGACAAGCTGAGTGTTCAGTGTAACTTATAAACATGAGGTCAAGAAAAATTACAGTATATTGCAGCAAGAACAATAAAAGTACATACTATTTTGCATGAAAACAAGCTTTATATAATGTGTTAATAATGAAAGATCTCTGCTGAGGTCCTTGACTATCAAAGTTGCCTTGGTTGGGAAACTGAAGGGGTTGGCTTATGAGGATTAAGAGGAAAAATATTTTATTTTTACATACATGTACAACAAATGGTCTTTTCTACCTTTACAAAATACTTACTGTATTTTATCAACAGTTTCAACCACTGTCTGTGGACAGGTGAATGGTCCATAAGTGGAGACTGGAAGACCAGGATGGCAGTCTGCTGCTTGATATGCCACTATGCCATAAACAGTTCCACTCCCCACACCCTCTTCTATAGCACCTCCATGAAAATATCTACAAAATTTTATTTTGTTTTTAAAAGAGTACACAAAATGCTTTTGTGGCAGAGTTTTTCAAGTTCTACTATTAGTTTACACTCCATAAACTTTATATACTTTGTGCCCAGATGCAAATACATAACAGTAAACTCATAGTACAGTTTTTATAAATGTTAATTCAATAAACATTTGTTTGAAAAAATTGCAGCACCATATATTGAGTAGCTTATAGAAGTTCGTATGAGATGGCATAGGTATTGACTTTTTTTTTAAATTACGTATTATAAACAATGTGTTTCTAACTTAGATTTATTGGGTAAAGTGAGATTTTAGAATTAACAATGAAATGAAATACGATAAAAAATAAATAATATTGGGTTACTTACTCGAGTGTAGGTACGATATAATTTGTTTTTAATTCGCTTATATAGGCACTATTAGCAGATGTAGCTTCAATAACAAAAATCACTTCGGCTTGACTTGGGGAGTCTGGGGCGTTGACCACCATTATTAAATATTATTTATAACAACTTCATTACAATATTCAAAATCAGTTTCTAATTAGTAAAAAATAATACATTACTCAGTTAACACAAACACAACTTTCGTAGTTGAATTGACAAATGACAATTTAGTTGTCAAATGTCAGCTGAATAGCTTAGTATCTTTATTTCTCATTTTAATGGGAAAGGTGAAAATTTTAGACCATACATTTGCAACTTCGTCTTGCAAAGCAAAGAAAATCTCAAAAAGGCTATAGTGATTATAAAATAAATAAAAAGATTGTATAACTCTCGCGAAACTTTTTACAACTTTTCTAAAGGCACAATTCCCTCATATGTATGTTATGAAACATCACGTTTTTTTAGGTAAAACGTAAGTTACGTGTATTGTATAAAACATTGTGTACACTATAGGTGAGAGAGATGGCAAATTGCCGAATCAAGTGGGAAGAGGCGACGTGGCGGCGCTTCACCTCGGCATGCAACAGCTTCACTCGTCGCTATAAATGGTTTTTTTAGTATGAGTATCTCTATGGTTTTAAGTAATCTACAAAACATTTAGGTAGGTAAGAATAAACATTTTCTTTCTGAGAGTCAATGTCGCAGAAGGAATATGTATGCCGAATTTCAAATCAATCAGGTGAATAGTTTTTTAAACCTAACAGGAAATTACCGTTGTTCGCTTATATGCCCGATTTAGTCAGGGTATAAATATGTTGCATTTCTAGTCAATCAAGTAAACTTTTTTAGTGATATCGCAATAAATAATTAATTAATTCTTTAATAAACCCCAATCCCGTGGGATTATAAAAAAGTGCGTTCGTCGCTACAGTCTATGTTGTGAAAGGAATATGGATGGCGAATTTTAAATCGATCAGGTAAATCGTTTCAAAGATTTCTTTCTAAGTAAACTTTTCGCCTACATACCGCGATCTCTTTATTATGGAGAATCCCGTTCTTAGTGAGCGTCTATTTTGCGATGAGTACCAAATTTAAGTTGTCGGAATTATTTCTTCAGAGATTTTTTGGTAAGTGAGTGAAGTTTAGGCTACCAGTATATATGTATTATTTTTATACATATGACAAGGCTGTTGTGAGAAATGAGAATCATAATATTGACTTCACACTTACATATATAAAAAGAGTGTGTTTAGAAACCGTGGTATAGGCATCAGTTGATAATTCTACATTTTAGGTATTGTAAAAAAAAGTACTTCGATTAAAAATAACAATTACTCACTAATTTAAATTTAGTTTGTTAGTCTTAGTAATATTAGTGTGATTGCATATTTAATTACCTGATTATTTTTAATTATTAGTATATTTCTAAACTGTTTCCAATTGTGTCATTTGAAATCGAACAACCCTACGATTCCCCAATATCTTATCTTTTTCAATTGTTGTTTTTCGTACGCTACATACTTCTTTCTCTTTATTGTTCATCTTATAATAGGCATACGTATCTCAGCGTCGTCACGTTTAAAAATATCTTACAGAGATATTGTATCTATTATGGAAATACCAATTAGGTCTCTACGCTTATTTAACCGGCTTTTTCAAAAACCTTTAGGTATTTCGGCGTTTAGAAAAGTTTCAAATGCCGCTGTGAAAGAAGACAGCAGTTCAGAACTATTAAATTCATTCAACCAAGATATTAAAGCTGGTGAGTAGTATTGATAGAAATGAGTAGTATTTCTTGAACTCACTACATAGAAAGAAACCTTTCAGTAGGTGGCGGTGTACAGTTCTCGTAAAATAAATTTAATTAATGAATCATCATTATAAACTGCATGAACATTAGTTGTTATCTATTACAAGTAAAAAAAAATGTATTTTAACTTAGTGTGGATCAGTAAAAAAGTATTTTATTAATGATTATAAAATTAAAACGAAATATTGGTATATGGAGTGATAATAGTAGAAATATCATTTTTGGAACATGCCTCTGTACTCAAAGAATTATCAAAAGTTACTAGTATGACATTCTAGGCTTTAAGTTATGATTATTAGTAAATAGCTAAAGTAGTTTTCATGTGAAAGCATGTCAGTTAGATAGAGTTACTTTCATATTTATAATATTAGTAATGATTTAGTACTTTTGTGAAGAAAGATTCTGTATATATCACCAAGGATATAATATAAATGTACAAACCAATTTAGAAGGTTTATTTTCACACTTTGTCATGATATCCATCAAAAGTTTGTATTGTACTTGATCATTTCAATTATATGGGGTTATCAGAGATTTGATCGTTGACTAGAATGAAAAATGGGGTACCATTGAGTTTGGACCATTGTGTATTATAATGTTTTATAAAGGACAGGCCACAGCATGCTCAAATTTGATAGAGATAATGATTTTATAACTGTTGAAATAATTAACAGGTGGTGTAGTACCAGTATACAGAAGAGCATTGTTATATCCTTCAAGAGTTGCTCTACATGATGATTTTGGAATCTATACTTATGGTGCACTGTATCAAGCTGCCACAACACTCAGTAAAGATATTGCAGCTCAACTTTGTGAGATACTTTTTTTAGTAACAAATTGTACAATATTTTAAAATATAGCCATATGTTGGCTTTATAAAATATTAATAATCTTTATTTGTCAGGTGCATACCTATACACTATCAGTTGTATTAAATATAGTAATTACAGTAAGGTAAGTAGCAGCCCATTAATGTCCCACTGCTGGGCACAGGGCTCCTCACTCATATGAGAGAGGGTTTTAAGACCATAGACCCACCACACTGCTCCACTGCGGATTGGCAGGCATTAGTACACAAGTGCACTCTCTATTCCTTCACTCTCATAGTCCGATGTGACGGGAGAATCCGACCGGAGAGTGATCAGGCGCAGGACCGACGGCTTAACGTGCTCTCCGAGGCACGGGGGTGGATCGCACCACCAACTTCCCAACTTCGGGCAAATATTGAGAAAATATTAATAGAAAACTCAATATCCTTTTTTGGATTGGTCCAACCCGGGTATCGAACCCAGGACCTCATGTCTGTAATCGAACATGCAAACCACTAGCCGTACCAATGAGGGCATAATTACAGTATTTACACAATATTAAGAAATTATAGTAATACAAATTAAAAAACAAAAGAATGTAATCAAAATAGAAAACAAATTCTATTTATATATTCTTTGTATTTGAAAATAATATTATTCTTGGAAATGAAAATTGAAATCCAATGTTTAATAAATATTTTGTGTTACATAACTATTCTGAAATTTATTTAAATCACTTTTTAATTACTATTATTTTTCGTGCTTTTTTTAATATATAAGAGTTTGGTTTATATCTACTCTATATATACATATAATTGTAATAAAAATGATGGAGGTTTATTCCAAACACAATAAATTCAAGATTTTTGTATTTTTATTTACATTTTTATTATTGCTGACAGGTCAGCTACTTGACTGTAATCTCACCTGATAATAAGTAATGACACAGTCTACGATGGAAGCTATGTAAAAGAGCATTTCCCCTTATATGATTTTCTCATAGCCTTTAGTCCAAACTGGGGCAAGTTACAAAATGCAATTCCCTTAATTTGCCGACCCTGAATTCAAATCCAGGTTCTCTGCTAGGGAAGCAAGTATTTGTACCATTGCACCTGTGAGGCCATCAAAGATTAATGTTATATCTTGGTGATGATAAACTCATATAAAGAATTTTTGAAATGCCAAGGATTATGAAATCTAGTCAAATATGCTTTGTTCTCATAAATTTCTTTTCCATTTAATATAAAATGTTTGACTTTCATAGTGGGTGAAAAAGAATACACAATTTCCTACATGTGTAGCAATGATGCTTCACACATTGTTGTGCAATGGGCAATATGGATGACAGGGAATATAGGTGAGTATAAATATTACTTATAATATATTATTTTATCATATTATATTCTATTTAGTGTGTCATATTATATTGTTTTGTATTACATTAGGTTTAAGTTTAAATACCTNGAGTTTCATAACTATTCTGAAATTTATTTAAATGACTTTTTAATTACTATTATTTTTCATGCTTTTTTTAATATATAAAAGTTTGGTTTATATCTACTCTATATATACATAAAATTGTAATAAAAATGATGGACATTTATTCCAAACACAATAAATTCAAGATTTTTGTATTTTTATTTACATTTTTATTATGGCTGACAGGTCAGCTACTTGACTGTAATCTCACCTGATAATAAGTAATGACACAGTCTATGATGGAAGCTATGTAAAAGAGCATTTCCCCTTTTATGATTTTCTCATAGCCTTTAGTCCAAACTGGGCAAGTTAGAAAATGCAATTCCCTTAATTTGCCCGCCCTGAATTCAAATCCAGATTCACTGCTAGGGAAGCAAGTATTTGTACCATTGCACCTGTGAGGCCATCAAAGATTAGTGTTATATCTTGGTGATGATAAACTCATGTAATGAATTTCTGAAATGCCAAGAATTATGAAATCTAGTCTAATATGCCTTGTTCTCATAAATTTCTTTTCCATTTAATATAAAATATTTAACTTTTATAGTGGGTGAAAAAGAATACACAATATCCTACATGTGTAGCAATGATGCTTCACACATTGTTGTGCAATGGGCAATATGGATGACAGGGAATATAGGTGAGTATAAATATTACTTATAATATATTATTTTATCATATTATATTATATTGTATTATGTTAGGTTTAAAGATCTTTATTCTTAAAAGTAAAATAATTAACTTCATGAGAATTTAATAAATAGAATATGTGAGAAATTGATAGAACATACTTAAGAAGTGTGATACTAAAAATATCTATACTATATGAATGAAAACAGTGACTACTTAATTAAAAAATTTAAAGGGCTATACAGTGTTTTAGTAGTTTAAAAGTTACAAAAGATTTTTCATAAATTATATAATCTGTTTAACTATCATATAACACCACCCTGAAATTGTATAGTCTTTGTATGTTTTATTTTGTTCTAGATCTGTGTGTTTAAATGCAGTTTCGTATTAAATGTAATATGTGTAACTTAATTTTTAAGATTTTCTAACTTATAAATATATATTTATATAGTATATTAGTTTTTTTTTCTGTGGGAACGATAATCAATTTGGAATAAGATTTTGAGGAGTTTGTTTTTTTTTATTAGAACTTTTAAATTATTTTCCCATATTTCTTTCAAGTATTCTAACAATAGCTTGGCTATGAATTGTAAATATATAATATTATTTTTTTATAGTCCCTAGCCACTCAGCATTCGCTTTAACATATTATTGAAGCAACTTTGCGAATCGATTATATAAATTTTTGTTAAGATGATGATGTGAAAATGTCTTTCAATGATTTGTTTCTCTCATAGTAATGTATCTAAATCTGGATTGTCATAGTTTAACATTTGACGTTTTTAGACATTTATTTAAAAGGTTCTCATTTGAAAATCATATTATGTGAATTTCTAGCTGTACCGCTTACACCACTACACCCAGCTGAGATGCTCAAATACTATATACAAGACAGTACTTCGAAATTAATTGTTTGTGCAGACAACTATGAGAAACTCCTCCGTCCCATAGCGCAGGAACTATCAAAACCTATTTTAGTAGTGTACAGGCCTAAAGAACAAGAGAAAGATGAGAATCAAAAAGATTTAAATGATGTTGGCCCTTCGAACACATGGTTTGGGAGCAACGAGGCTATGCTTATTTATACAAGTGGTAAGTATAACACATGCATACACACACACACACACACTTAAAGGCACACTCACGCACATATACACACACATAAAAGCTAAAGACATTCACTCATACACATTCATATACCTCTAATTTCGGCATGTATATTCCATTCCCGCCTTAGCTGCTCGTTAAGAATGGGTTTCGCGCATAGTTCTATTGGATTGGGATATATAAGCTCTAGCTACAAAGTTATTACATACATACCATCACGCCTCATTCTCATAGGGGTAGGCAGAGATCACGTCCTTCCATTTGCCACGATCCTTGCATATCTCCATCGCTTCTTACATTCTTATTAAACCTTTCATATAAGTTCGTCGATTTAGAGTATTCTTGACCTGGCCTTTATTTAAAATGTCCTTGATTTGGTCCAGGAACTTTCACCTTTGTCTTCCCCTTCCAACTTTCCCATTCACTCTTGACTCATATATCATTTTTGACAGTCTCCTTTCATTCATTCTCTCTATGTGCCCAAACCATCTAAGCATACATTTCTCAATTTTAGTCACTACATCTCCTTTTATACCTAAGGTTCTCTTATCACACTATTTTTTACTTTGTCACTCAGTTTCTATTCACTCATACTTCTCGACACTTTCATCTCTACCGCATTTATATTACTTTTATGCTTTTTCAGCCATACCCAACTTTCACTACCATAGATAAGTGTCAGTACCAACACTCTACTATCTCTAAAATTATTCGCCTAATTGACTTCCGAGATATCCAACATTGTGCCACGGAAATTAACTTTATACTTAGCGTAGGTGCTCACTAAGTACGGATTTCCTCATATTCCCACGCCGTCGAGAACTATGCGGGTTTGCCGTGGGCACTAGCAGTATAATAAATAAAAGAAAGGAGATGATCTAAAAATGAATGAAATGTATGCCAAGTATATGCTTAAACACGAAGACAAGGTTAAAAGTTAAGACATTTATTTCAATGCCGAAAATATTTTCTATTCAAGAAATGCAACACTTAGAAAAAAATTAACTTTAATTGTAGAAACAATTTATAGACCATGTGTTAGAGTAATTTCGTAAACTTTTTGCACAAAAATGGAAAACCATGGGTCGTTTTAATTTGATATCCATGAATAAATAGCGGAACTAATTATTTGCTTTAGCTCTTGGATACAAATGGTATTCACATCACCTATAGACTGACTGTGATGTCATCTTATGCTAAATGGTATGATTAACTAGTAAAAAAGTAATTTCCCTCGTATTGCGATATCTTCCACCAGTTTAGCCCTAGATAAAATAGAAAGTGCATTTTTTAAACTCATGATTTGTAGTTAAGTAACCTGACCAATAGGCAGTTACATGATATGTATATCTTATTCAATTAATCAAATTGTTCTCAGGTTTCAGTTTAGGGTTGATATAATATAGATGATTTAATGTCCCTTTATTTGGGTATAGACTATAGAGTTGTCTTCCATGTTTATAAATTGATCCTTACATTTCTTTGATACGTGTATCACAACATAGACTAATCACAGACTAACTACAAAGTTCACAGATACATAACAGTTGATGTTTGATTTTTTTTTAAAACATATTTTGAGGATTGCCATGTACTTAATTTGTAAAACATCTCCTTCATAGATTGTAATCTCTTTGAGATTGGCTGCCTCAAAGAAATAGATTGGTAGATATTCGCGTTGAAGTGTAATTCTCTTTGAGATTGGCCGCCTTAATAAAATATTATAAAGATTTACGTTGCAGTGCAATTTTGTGATATTCTCTCTGAGTTTTAATAAACTATAATGGTGAATTTTCGTGTTACAGTGTATTTATTTGCTGTTCTCTTTGTGATTTTTCGCCTTGATAAACTAAAGTGGTAAATATTCGTGTTGTAGTGTATTTATTTGTTGTTTTTTTTGTGATTCCTTAATAAACTAAAGTGGTGAATATTCGCGTTGCTGTGTAATTTTATATTATACTCTCTGAACTTGTTCACCTTGATAAACTTAAAGTGGTGAATTTTCGTGTTGTGGTGTATTTATTTGCTGTTCTCTTTGTGATTTGTCTCCTTGATAAACTAAAGTGCTGAATATTCGCGTTGCTGTGTAATTTTATATTATACTCTCCGAAATTGTTCACCTTGATAAACTTAAAGTGGTGAATTTTCGTGTTGTGGTGTATTTATTTGCTGTTCTCTTT